>OY294050.1:42686445-42741732 GCA_958510825.1 Brachypterus glaber | reverse complement strand
ACTGAGCAAAATTATTTTATGGGACCATAATATAATTATCGAAAATTTCTCTGCCTCTTTTGATATTACTGTCGATAACATTTCACAAATTTTGAAATCAAACCAAAATGAAATGTTGTAGAAGACTCTGATGAGAATGACGAAATAGTTATTTTCTTAACTAGTGTATTAAGTGGATAAAATCACTTAATACACGAGTTGAGAATTTAATTTTATCCAACACCTTTTATTTTTAAATAAAAATCTATAATTTTGCGAAAAATTATGTCAAAAATATTAAGATTAAGTTTTCGTAATACTAAAATAATAGGTAGCCATGGCCTAAGTATGTCTATTAAAAATAAATAATTGCTAGTTTTACATTTCTTACAACCGTCAAAATGGACGCGGTGATGACAGAATTTTTAATAAAAACAGTATTTTATTCAAAAACTAAAGAATAATTTGGGGTTATCTTTAATTTTTATGGTTTCGTTAACGTGCTTCTATTTATAGAATAGTTATAATACTTAATTAATAGGGTATGTAACTAATTTTGGGTGAGATCAAAAGCTGTACGTAAAAGAGTGGGTGAAAAATTTTTTAGTCACTAGTGGAAAAAACTCACTTTTGACATTTAAAATAGTGCTCAAAACAAGTGTTTCTGTGAAGGTGTTGGATAAATTAAATTTTATACTGTTTTATTTAACTTACTTAATTTAAAAATACTTTTACTATTTCGGGTTAAGTTTTATTTAAATGTTTGAGTATAATATCATAAATTAAATATTCTTTGAGAAAATGCCCCTTGGACCAAATTCCTCTTGCACAAAATGTCATTAGACATAATATCAGTAGGGTATCTGCCGGTCACCAAAGTAGAAATACTGCAAATTATATATTATTTTTTTAGGATTATCAATGAAAAAAATTAACTACAAATACTTTATGCTTTTGTTTATTTAAAAATTTAACTCAAATTTTATTTATAGATGAAACGTTGCATGCACCCTGTCAAAACATCGGCACTATTGTACACTAGAGCCATCTAGTTTGCAAATTTCAAACTAGGTGTTTTGTTTGATTTTAAATTCTGTATCTTTAAAACATATTATAGCAAAAAACTGTATATAACATTTTTTATGTTTTAAAAAGAGCTTTTATTTCAAATATAATTTTTTGAAATCGGGTTATAAATATGTGAGATATGCTAAAAAAACCTTTTACTGCTTTAAACGCCAATATCTCGAAAACAATGCGTTTTAGGAAAACATTGTTTATAAGATTTTTTGACCAATTTAAAATTATCTTTTATATAAGTGCTAAATTAACCAAATACAATAATAATTGCCTTAATTATAAACAAAAAACGCTAAAAATAGAAGTTTACCCTATTTTTACCCCCTTACCCCCAATCGTTTACCCCCAAAATCTAATCAGCTCTTCGGAATACGATAAGAAACAATATTCAAAAAACCGCAAGTCGATATCTCATGTAAATGGAGTTAGAGAGTTTACACCCAGACAGACAGACAGACAGACGGACGGACGGACACAAAAAGTTTTTTTCTGATTTCGACTCAGAATGGTCTAAAACGTCAAGAAATGTGAGAAAAAACTTGGTCTTAGATTTTGACTTTTCGGCGAAGATTTCAATACATCGGCACTCTTAGTATCACTAAGTGCCGATGTAATTATTACATCACATCATTATCACATGATAACTTTACTCTTAAACAGTAACGTCTATTTTTTCTTTATTGTTGATACAATAATAAAGGAGTATCTTTATTACTAACAAAAGTATTACTAACAAAAAATGTTAATTTAGCTTAATTTAATCATTTTAGATTTTTTCATGAAAAAAATTTACAAGTTAAAACATTTGACGCAGTTAAGTGTCCCCCGCGGAGTAGAAGAAGAAATCATATTCTTGCCCATAAATTTGATATGGGAACTGTCCTCCATCTTGGATTAATTGGGTGAGTGCGGTTATCTATTACCGATTTTGCTAAGGAGAAAATTTCCAACCATTTTTGTTAAGATAATTTTTTTATTATATTAATAACCATAACCATAACATTCGAGTTATATTCAAAAATAACCATGTTGGAGGTGAAATGGTTTGTTGATTTTTCAGCCAAATTATTTATCGGAGGATAAAAGCGGTTATGAGCAAACTTGTAGCCCTTGAAATTCTCTATAAGTTTTATATATTATGAATTTTCATAGGTATTTTTTACGGTTGCGGAGAGCGCAACTCGACTTTCAGCGCACACTGTAACCGTACCAAAATAATTATGAAAATGCATAATATATAAAATTTATAGAGAATTTCAAGAGCTACAAGTTTGCTCATAACCTCTTTTATACTTTAATAAATAATTTTGCTAAAAAATTGAAAAAAACAATTTCACCCCCAAAATGGCAATTTTTGAATATTTATAACTTGATTGTTATTAATATATTAAAAAAATGATCCAAACAAAAATTGTTGGAAATTTTCTTCTTAACAAAATTGGTATTATGCATTTTTATCGTAAGATGTATATTTAGCGAGATAACGGCACTCACCCCTTTATTCCAAAATGGCGGACAGTTGCCATATCATGAATGTGATTTCTTCATCTACTCCGCGGGGACACTTAAGACACTTAACTGTGTCAAAAGTTGTAATTTTTTTTATTTCTTATATAGAATTTAATCTAAAGTCTTTGGGCTAATATAGCTAAAATCTTTTCGATATGTTTCGATTGTTGCGGTTAATACATTTGTTATACAGAGCGGTCCAAAAGTCACCCCCCCCTCTTAACTTTTGAATCAGTTGAGATATCGACTTCAAATTTGGAACTTTTAAATAAGAAACTATCTTTTAGCATATATTTAATACTTTCAGCTCTTAAAATGTGGGCAGGGGGGCATGGGGGCACATTTTTTTTAATGGAAAGGGGAGTCGTGTAATACATCATTTTAAAGCTTATAAAATTCTCCATTTAACTCCATATTTTTAAATAAAAAAAATGTGTTTAAAATGGGGTTGAAAATGGGTATTAATGTCAAAATTCCTCTAAAAAATGTGTAATTTCAATATTTTTAAATTTAGAATAAAAAACAAATAATTTTTTAAAAATGCCTAATTTTATCATAAAAAAATGTTAGTTATACTTTTAAACTAATTTTAGTTGACATAAATAAAAATTTATAAAAAAAACTTAAAAAATCGAATGTTTTAGCACAAAAAATTGAAAAATCAATACCTTAAAAAACATTTTTAAAAAATTTAAAAATGTTAGTTTAAATAGAGAATTTAATAAGCTTTAAAATGATGTATCACACGGCCCCCCTTTCCATTAAAAATGGCCCCCCATGCCCCCCTGCCCACATTTTAAGAGCTGAAAATATCAAATATATGCTAAAAGATAGTTTAAGTTGTCTTGTTTAAGAGTTCTAAATTTGAAGTCGATATCTCAACTCGTTCAAAAGTTAAAAGGGGGGGTGACTTTTGGACCGCACTGTCATGATATTTATCATTTATCTATTTGCGTTTCATAATAACGTTTTTGTAGTTTTGGTTTGGGTTTTACAATAAGCTTAATTGTAAACCAGTTTTAGTGACTTTTTTTATTAATTGTAAAACAGTTTTGGGGATTTTTTTTGTTTATAAGTTGGTAACAAAAACAAATTAAATTTATTAGAAATTTCTATATTCAACAGTCTGTAATGATCTAAAAAACAGCTAATATTCTTATAATATATTAATAAATATGTATGTTTTGTATTGTTTTGTGTGTGATTTTGGGCTGTGTTTGATTTTGTGTCAGTTGAGTTCAAGTTACTCACAGCTAAGTCCCAAATACTAGAAGTGAAGGCGCTCGGCTGTCAGGATAAAAGCAAGTTCAAGTTCAAGTTTCAAGTTTATTTATTGGTCGTAAAAAAATGTAAATTACACATAGACAGGTCAATTAGATGTACTAAGGCTAAACCTAAGACTAAGACTAAAATTAAAAACTAAGATAAAACTTAAGGGCTAATAAAAGATAAGTAAATAAATAAATAAATAAATAAATAAAATCCAAATTAAAATTACACACAAAAAAAAAAACAACAAGAACGACAAAAAAAAAAAAAAAAAAAAAAAAAAAAAAAAAAAAAAATAATAAATAATAAACAGAAAGATACAAATAAAAAATAATTTAGGTTGGCTTTTGTTGCTCTATAAGGTATTCAGTTAACGAATAAAAACAATTTTCGACCAGGTATAGTTTGAGTTTTTTTTTAAATAGTGTTACTGTTTTTTGTTCTTTAATGTAATCGGGAAGTACATTATAGAGAGAACTTCCTGCGTAAATCGGCGATTTTTTGTATTGTTCTCGTGATGGTTTTTTGAGACACAGTTTGTTCCCATCCCGGGTATTATATGAATGTATCTGATGGTGATTTTTTATACTTTCGATGTTTTTATGTATATACGTTAGTATTTTAAACAGATAAATGCATGTAACGGTCAATATACCTTTTTGTTTATAGGTACTTTTACAAGACTCTCTAAAACTAAGTTTGAAAATTAATCTGATAAATCTTTTCTGTGCTACAAATATTCTGTCTTGATCTACATTTGAGACACCTTTATACACTGGAGTAATTTTTAACTCTTCCTCGTCCATTTTTATTAAAAATACACATGAAATTTAAAAATTTTGTTACTATTATAAATTTGTAATAAAAAAATAAAACAAATGAAAGATTTTAAATTGTCAGTCAAGTTACCAATATAAATACATTAAATTCCCCAAATCAATTATATTGAAATTATTTAAAACTAAAGTAAGCAAAATAAAACGCGCAAATATATAAAACAGTATAAAGAACTCTTTGAACATTTGGCGCACCCGTCGATTGGTAAACTTCCTGTTTCGAGTCTCGTTTTCCAAACCGGGACGCTTAAGCGCAAGCGCGCTTGCGCCAAAATAGTTGTCCTTTAATATACTATTAAAACTATTAATATCATTTGGTTAGAAGTTTAATTATGACCATATCGAAAAGCCTTTAAGGGCCATTTGCACCAACTTTTGATCTGATATTATCTCGACTAAACCCAGTTTAAGCTAAAAATTATGCGTTCTGATTGGTTGACCGTCAATTTAATCCAAGTTTAAAGTTAAACCATCGTTGGTGCAAGTGACCCTAAGTGTACTATGTGGCAATGGTTGTACATACCAGCGCTAACGCCGTAATTTCTATCGCCGCTTTTCCAATTGCGTGCATTTCTGGACAAAGTTGTAAATTTGGCGTTTAGAGTTAACTGTAGTTTAGCGGTTCTTTCACAGTTTTTTTTTGCAACAGAGTTTTAAATCGCTTGAAATTTTTTTGTGCATTCCTACGTGCCAGTTAAGCATATTGCTAAAAAAAAATCTTAATCTGCCCCAGAGTCAGCCCCCGGCCACCAAATCATCATACCTTGTCAGAAAAGCCCTATTTTCTTAATTCTTGTATAACATTGTTATTATAAAATATATTGATTTAAAATTTGAATAACATTTCACCCTCATGAGTGACTATAACTTTATATTTTTTGTTGTTTTTAACGCATAGGGGGCGCTATGGTCAATTTTTCTTAAAAGAATACCTTTTTTGGAGAGAAAAATTCAAGAGGGGGTAACGATGTTCAGAAAAACCATGATATATCCGTGAAACTATAGGTATTGAACTATTTAGTTCTATGGTATTTCCACAGAATAACGATGCCCCCGCTTACTAGATCAATTATAGTGAAGTAGTATGCCATTTTCCTGTGTTTTTCTAGTAAATTTGATCGATTGTAGTCTTATACAAAACAAATCGTCGCATTTGGGACAGATATTAAACAAAATTTTCTCGTTAACAGTGAGAAATATTATTAAAATTCAAAAAATATAACTTAAAACTTAACTTTTACTAAAAAAAGGTTTCTTAATTTTGTCGTCAAAAAGGAGCTAAGCGCCAAAACTGGACCGACAAATATTTTTTTGGTAACTATGCAATTTTATTAAATAGATATAAAAAGCATTTTTTTCAAACAATTTTTTTTTTATAAACTTTTTTCTTAGTTCATTTGTTTTTAAAATATGGCGATTTTTGCAGTTCTGCAACTTTGACTTGCTAGAACTCGAAAACAAATGAAGTAAAAAAAACTTAAAACAAAATTGTTAAAAAAATTGCTTTTTATATATATTAAATAAAAACTGCATAGTTACCAAAAATATATTTGTCGGCCTGGTTTTGGCGCTTAGCTCCTTTTTGACAAAAAAAATAATAAACCTTTTTTTATTAAAGTTAAATTTTAAGTTATATTTTTTTTAATTTTGATATTTTCCACCGTTAACGAGAAAATGGCAAAAAAATGGTTTTTATTCAAAAATAGAAAAAAATCACTCTTTCAACCTACATTATAAAACTTCCAAAATGTTGTTAAATGTCTGTCTCAAATGCGATCATTTGTTTTGTATAAGACTTCAATCCATCAAATTTACCCCAAAAACACAGGAAAAATGGCATACGTGCAGTCCTTCACTATAATTGCTCTAGTAAGCGGGGGCATCGTTATTCTGTAGAAATACCGTAGAACTAAATAGTTGGATACCTATATTTACGGATATATCATGGTTGCCACCTCTTTGTGGAAATAAAAAATCTATCTATGTATCTAGAATTTGGCTTTCCAAAAAAGGCATTCTTTTAAGAAAAATTGTTTACATCGCCCCCTATGAGTTAAAATCAATATATATATATATATATAAAATTATAGTCACTCATGAGGGTCACTTGTTGCTTAAATTTTAAATCAATATATTTTACAAAAACAATTTTGAACAAGAATTAAGAAAATGGGGCTTCTCTAAAAAGGTGTGATGTTTTGGCAGCTCGGGACCATGTTTGGGGCCCGATTAAGAAAAAAATTTAACCATAGGATTGACTTGCATGTAGTAATGTACAGAAAAAAAAAATCAGAAATTTCCAAATACTCTTGAAAAGATATACCCCAAAATCGTGTGAAAGAACGGCGATAGTTAATATGTAACATGACAATTTTATCTTAAAATTTTAGAAGAGACATATGATATAGCAGAACCCAAAGTTGAATCTCAAAGTGAATATAATATGGAATATGAGAGCCTAAAGATAGATTGCCTGGTAACATCAGAAGTTACTGTAGAATTTGAATGGATCTTACCCAATAAAACACGGATAAGTGACCACTGTGTAAGTAATTACCCATTGTAGTGCGAATTTTGAATAGTGGGTTTTAAATTATACAGCATGTTTTAAAAAGGGGTACTAAATTAAAAAAGTTATTCTACACCAAAAAAAATTAACAAAAGTTAATATAAAAGAGAACTTGTACGGGTCCTCACGGGCCACTGCAAGCTAAGGAAGCACCTGGCAACAATGCGGATTCTAGAGAGTCCGCTATTTCCAGACTGCGGAGAGGATGAAACCTCCTCTCATTACTTAGCCGAGTGTGTCAGATACAACAGGATCAGGTTGCAAGTCTTTAAAACTGAAATACTCAACCAAGAGGAACTAAGAGATCTCACCTGGGCCAATATCCTGATCTTTATTGAAAGGACGGGCAGGTTCAAGGAGGACTCAAATTAGTAAATGGCTGGGATTGCCTGGGGTGACAAAAAGAGCCATAAATGGCCTAGTGGTCCGGCTTTGGCCAACCCAAAAATTTACTACTTCTACTACTACTAATATAAAAGTTTATTAGGAATGTCTCTTAAACAAGCCACAACATTTAGCGCATGTTCTAATATTAATTAATTAATAAAGGCAATCATACTATGTAATTTTTAGTTGGTAACTGTAACCAGCTGGGTATATATATATATATATATATATATATATATATATATATATATATATATATATATATATATATCACTTTTTTATTCCAAACTTTTTTGTCTGTATTTTTTTAAATTTTCTGAATAAAATATTCCTTAGATAAAAATAGATAAAAAAGTATTCTTTATGTACTGCCGCGCTAAGCTGAAAGGTACTATCTACATAGGTTTAACATACACAGATAGGACCTTTCAGCTTAGGAAGGCAGTGTATAACCGTTTTCAATAAAATTATGGTTATGAGCCGGAACCGGACTAATCTATATAAGATTTTTTTATTCATAAATATTTTGGTGTAAATCAACTCTTAAATTAAGCAGTGAGGTAGTAACTTAAAATACATGCTGTTGAAAATATAGGTATATTTTCAACACTATGTATTTTAAGTTGCCAGCTTCAGAATCAAACAGTAATTTAGAATCTTGCTTTTAATTTACGTATGGAAATATAACAGACAAGCAAACAAATTTTGTAATGTCTTGTTTCTGTGGAGCATAGTAGATAAATCATTTTAGCAGATTCCACGCAGACATATTTTTTTTTAATATCAAACGAAGTGGATCACTAAAAAAATTGACAAATTTTAAAGCACTATATTTCAAAGAACGCTAGCCCCTTTAAAATGATTTTTCTTTTGCCTAAAGGGATGATCTTTTTGCTTTATTTTACAATAATAAAGATTCAAAAAATTAATTATTTATACAGGGTGCACCGAAATAAGCGCGAGTATGTTTTCTTAGGTATATGATTTTATTAATAAATGTTGGTGTAAATCAACTATTAAATTAAGTTGCTACCTCACTGCATTCAGAATTAAACAGTAATTTAGGATCTTGCTTTTAATTTACGTTTAAAAATATGACAGACAAGCAAACAAATTTTGTAATGTCTTGTTTCTGTGGAGCATAGTAGATGAATCATTTAAGCAGACTCCACGCAGAAATATTTTTTTTAACAGCAAACGAAGTGGATCACTAAAAAAAATAACATATTTTAAAACACTATATTTCAAAGAACGCTAGCCCGTTTGAAATGATTTTTTTTTGCCTAAAGGGATGATCTTTTTGCTTTATTTTACAATAATAAAGATTCAAAAAATTAATTATTTATACAGGGTGCACCGAAATAAGCGCGAGTATGTTTTCTTAGGTATAGGATTTTATTAATAAATTTTGGTGTAAATCAACTATTAAATTAAGTAGGTATATTTTCAACACCCTGTATTTTAAGTTGCTACCTTACTGCATTCAGAATTAAACAGTAATTTAGAATCTTGCTTTTAATTTACGTATGAAAAATATGACAGACAAACAAACAAATTTTGTAATGTCTTGTTTCTGTGGAGCATATTAGATGAATCATTTAAGCACTTCACGCAGAAATATTTTTTTTAACAGCAAACGAAGTGGATCACTAAAAAAAATAACATATTTTAAAACACTATATTTCAAAGAACGCTAGCCCGTTTGAAATTATTTTTTTTGCCTAAAGGGATGATCTTTTTGCTTTATTTTACAATAATAAAGATTCAAAAAATTAATTATTTATACAGGGTGCACCGAAATAAGTGCGAGTATGTTTTTTTAGGTATAGGATTTTATTAATAAATTTTATAACTATTAAATTAAGTTGGTATATTTTCAACACCCTGTATTTTAAGTTGCTACCTCACTGCATTCAGAATTAAACAGTAATTTAGAATCTTGCTTTTAATTTACGTTTAAAAATATGACAGACAAGCAAACAAATTTTGTAATGTCTTGTTTCTGTGGATGAATTATTTAAGCAGACTCCACGCAGACATATTTTTTTAACGGCTGACGAAGTGGATCACTAATAAAATTGACAAATTTTAAAGCACTATATTTCAAAGAACGCTAGCCCTTTTGAAATGATTTTTTTTTGCCTAAAAGGATGATCTTTTTGCTTTATTTTACAATAATAAAGATTCAAAAAATTAATTATTTATACAGGGTGCACCGAAATAAGTGCGAGTATGTTTTTTTAGGTATAGGATTTTATTAATAAATTTTATAACTATTAAATTAAGTTGGTATATTTTCAACACCCTGTATTTTAAGTTGCTACCTCACTGCATTCAGAATTAAACAGTAATTTAGAATCTTGCTTTTAATTTACGTTTAAAAATATGACAGACAAGCAAACAAATTTTGTAATGTCTTGTTTCTGTGGATGAATTATTTCAGCAGACTCCACGCAGACATATTTTTTTAACGGCTAACGAAGTGGATCACTAAAAAAATTGACAAATTTTAAAGCACTATATTTCAAAGAACGCTAGCCCGTTTGAAATGATTTTTCTTTTGACTAAAGGGATGACCTTTTTGCTTCATTTTACAATAATAAAGATTCAAAAAATTAATTATTTATACAGGGTGCACCGAAATAAGCGCGAGTATTTTGTATGTATCGTTTTCGCAAAAATTATTTTTGTAAAGTCTTATTACTACTTATTTTTATAGAACGTTTTATTCTTAACCATTTGATATTTTCTAAATATGTCTACAACCTTTTTTTTCAGGGGTATTAAGGATTTTGTAAAAGAGTGCATATTGGCCTAGGCCACCAGCTGTTTAAGCTGTTAGTAAATAAGCTAAGACCCTACATAAGTTTAACCTAATTATTTAACCTATATTAACTATTTAATTTAAGATTATTTGTCATTATTTTATATACTATAAGTAAAAATTACTAATTAATGGGAGGATTGGTGTAGTAGACTACCGCGTCGTACTTGACGAGTTTACTACCCAAATAGCGTGAGTTAGATTCTCACCGGTGCCGATTTGCCTTTTTCAGTTAAATAATAATTGAAATTTGGCGAAGGCGTTAGTGAAGCGGACATTCCCTATAAATTGGTTCGAAAGTCAATTAAAGCAGGTGGTTCCCTCTACACGGAAAAAAAAAATTATAGCTAGGAGCTATAACACACCAAGCAAATTATAATCGCTTATTATATAAATACAAGGCTTTCTCTTACAATTATGGCAGTCAGTGTAAAAATTTATATGAAATACTTTAATTGTTTAGTGAATAATAAAATATAACAAATAGTATGGCATTTATAGCTTAAATAGATTTAATTATTGTCCGTGCTAATAATTTTTATAATATAATAAAATTTCTGTAAATTTATAATAGTGCCTGTAATAAATATAATCGTGTCTGTAATATATATAATCGTTTCCAATTTATTTTTAACATTATTAGTTATTGTGTCCCTTATAATCTATAGCTTAAATCACTATAATTTGCCACTGTTACCAAATATCTTATAATGTATAGCGCAGAGCCCACTAATTTCTTTCCGTGTACTACTAGCCCACACAAGTCCTGGACTTAGGGGATGCCTAATTAAGTAGAATAATACCAGGTTAAACAAAAATGAATAAATGTAATTGGCTTTTATAATCGTTTAAAACATCATTTTTGTAGGTACCTGGTACCCTGCTAAAAGTAATTATATTTCTTTAAATCAATCACAGCAACTGTTAATGACGAAATATTGTTAAATTAAGACATTTTTGCAAACCATCGATAGCAGAATGGGCTTTATTTTTTAATACAAACGATCAAATTGAAGATAAAACTGAAAATTTTCTTTCTTTGTTATTTTTTAAACAAAAAAAAATGTCATTTGCACAATAAGAAAACCTCCTCTGACGGCAGTTTTGGTTATCAAATTTTTTAAAATTCTATTTGCTAATAGCTTAAGCGACAAATATGCACTCTTTTGCAAAATCCTTCATAGCCCTGGAAAAAAGTCATAGACATGTTTAGAAAAAATCAAATTGTTAAGAATAAAACCTTCTATAAAAATAAGTACTTAAGACTTTACAAAAACAATTGTTGCCAAAACGGGACATAAGACAACTCTACCTAATAAAACATACTCGGGCTTATTACGGTGCAACCTGTTTAAATAATTTATTTTTTTAATCTTTATCATTGCAAAATAAAGCCAAAAGAACATCCTTTTAGGTAAAAGAAAAATAATTTTTGCACGACCAAGACTAAAACCTAATTTTACGCTTTCATTTTCGGGACTAAACTTGCCGTTTTTCTCCCTAGGGAATAAAAATCACGGCAACCTTGATAATATTAAAATATTATACTTACTATGTGATTTGCTGGTTCAAAAATTAGGTTTGGTGGTGTTTTGTAATAAATTAGCGATTCAAACCAATTTATTTGATTTTAACAAAGAAAAGCTTTAAAAATAACATTGTTATAACAATTTATACATAACTTAAAATTTATCATCTTAGTCCATTTTTTTGACGTTTGTGTCAACCATATTAAAAAAACAATTGAAATAGCCATGAAACTGACTTTTCGCAATTTACAGGCATCTTGATTAAATTACGAAAATAAAACAAACGATTTTAGACGCGTGGTTTTTAATTTTAATTTTATCTACCTACCTAAATTATGTTTGGTCCTGCAAAAAATAGTGCATATACCTCAGGACTAAACTTGGCTGTTTTAGTCCCTTGCGTTTCTGTTTCCCTCGCTCGCTACGCTCGCTCAGGAAACACTAATGCAGCGGGACTAAAACAGCCAGTTTAGTCCCTTGGTATATAAATAACTATTAAAACGAGTTCTCGGTCTTTGAAATATAGTAATTTAAAAAAATTATTTTTTTTAGTGATTCACTTCATTTACTGAGCAGTTTATATAAAGTTAAAGTTATTAGTCAAAGTTTATTTTAAATATTAATTAACTGTATTTTTCTAGGACGATAATTTGTGTACCGAATATGGACCAACCAATGATAACTATATCAACCAAACATTAGTTATCAAAAATGCAACAAGTAAAGATAGTGGCCAATACAGGTGCGAAGTTTTTGATAAACAAAACCATAACAGTAGTAATACAACAGACATAAAAATATATAGTAAGTATTAATACAATCGATGGGATAAAAGACATTCTACTTTTTTATTACTAAGTTTTAAATACCCTCCAAACAGCCAACGGCCGGGTATAATACCTTCTACTAAAGTTTATTTTTTTAAGGTATAGTTATTTTAAACCTTCCCGCTTGTAAACAATCTCGAAATTACCATAGCAACGTAAGATACGCATGCGTCGTAAGCGAAATGACTAGGCCCAATTTACACAACCGTAAAACGTTGACGTGTCATTAACGAGAACAGAACAATGGTTTATTCCTCTATATTATTGGAATAAAAGCGATTTTATAAGCAAATTTTGTTTCTACAGGAATACAAAAGTGTTTTTAGCAACAGCTTTATCAATTCTCTTTTTTTACATCAAAACATCATAAAAACAAAGTAAGTAAACAAAAATTATAAATTTTGGTTATGTTGACATTCAAAACAAGCCACATGCTTCAGTGTAAATCGGACTTTGTGGATTAGCGGCAAATTTAAAATAACTATACCTTAAAAAAATAAACTTTGGTAAGGAATAGTTCTGTATACATTAAAACTGTACAATATTTAATAAATCCTTTAAGCCAGACTCTTTCTTTGCGGAGACCTAGCTTGAAAAATTACCGAGAGCAAATCTTTCGTCCAGATTTTAATCCCTTCAAAGCAAAGTACTCGAAACATCCACGCCTAAATCCACAGACGTCTCTATATGTCCCTCCTCAAAACAGAAATGATTTTGCATAGAAAGTCTCCAAGACTATCATTCGATATACATTTACAATGGGAGCCGGACTTTACAGCTAAAAAACAACCGCGAAGACCATTACCGCGCAGTGCATTACCTCGATCGCCATTACCTCGAGAAGCCATTACCGCTCATGCCCTTTACCGCGAAGACCATTACCGCGTAGTTCATTACCGCGAACGGTCTTTACCGCGTATGACTTTTACAGCAAAAATCGTTATACATTATTTTTATTTTTTGTATGGGTATTTCCGTGGGATTGATGGCAGTTTGGTTTGGTTAGTTTTGGTTTTGGTTTGGATTTTTATTGATATAGTGGAACGTTTACTAAATGTACCCATATATCTGTGTTTAGGTTTTTTATGGGTGTGTTTTTTAAATGTATATCGACTGATTTGTATAAATCGCTGATTAATAATCAGTTTAGTAAGAATCGTCATGTCGATCGAAATAATAAAAAGTGCTAGGGGCAAAGACCTCGCTGTATATAAACATTTCATATACAGGAATTAAAATACTCTTAAAAATAAAAAAATTGTAAGTGCGTAAATTACGACTTGCTTTGTTGCAAGGGGCGTTTGCATACTTTGGACGGAAATGTTTTAAAGGAAACTAGTAATGGCCACAACCCTGACCCAGCAGGTATATCATTTAGAACTGTTTTATTGTTTTCTGCAAAATATATACTTTTTTATTTAACCTTTTTGTTTTAAAGGAAACTAGTAATGGCCACAACCCTGACCCAGCAGGTATATCATTTAGAACTGTTTTATTGTTTTCTGCAAAATATATACTTTTTTATTTAACCTTTTTTTTTCAAAAAAAAAATTAAAATAATTAAGCGGGGTAATGGTTTTCGCAGTAAAGTCCATGCGCGGTAAAGTCCTTGAGCGGTAACGGTGTCGCGGTAACGGTTTCGCGGTAATGGACTGCGCTGTAAAGACCCCTAGCCATTTACAATACGTCTGGCTAAAAGGGAGGGTTTGAGTGCCAGCGGTAAAAGACGATTTTTTATTCAAGCGATGTGGCATCAAGTCTTGTGGCCGACAGTATGGCTGCTCTCTTTGTAACATGGAGACTTAAGGTACAACATTTAAAAAAAAAAAATAGGAAAAAATAGATATTTATGTCAGCCACATTGGATAAGCCATATTCTAAAAAATATTGTTCATTTTAGATTTGTAATCAGCTACCTCGAAAACGGTTTTCGGAAAACCCCTGTATACTAATTTTTGAGAAACAATCAAAATTTTGTTACTTAAAAAGTTTTTAATTTAGATATGTAATCAGCGACCGACCGTATACCAATTTTTGTGAAATAGAATAAAAATTTAATATTTTTTCCACCCTGTTCGGTCCGCCGTACAGTAAACATAAATTTGACGTTAGATTTGTAATTAGCGATCTCGAAAACCCCCGTATCAAATTTTCGCAAAATTTAATCAAAATATTGATATTTATGTCTGCCATATTGGTTTCGCCATTTTGTATAATTAATTATAATATTAAACGCAGATTTTTAATCAGCGAGCTTTTTTTCAAAACTTGATTTTTTAACGTACCAAAATTTTAAAACATTTCTAATTTTTAAAACTTTAAGATCAAGTCGGCACTGGTTATTGACCTTTTTTCAATTCTAAATTTTTAGGAGCATTTTAGGGGATCCCAAAGAAGAATATTTTGGACGGTTACTATTCATCTAAAAAAAAAGTATTTTACGCTTCCACCTTAATTCAGGGTGATTCAGAAATAAGTTACAAAATTTTAAGGGGCGATTCTAGGTCCGAAAATATGAAAAATAGACCCTATAAAGGTTGGTCCGAAAATGAGCCCTAAGGGAGCTACGACCCTCCTAAGGGTACATCTGAAAAGTAGTTTTTATTTAATATCTCGGAAACCCTATAAACCACAATATAGAGTATAAAGAACTTTCACTTTCGGGTTTAGACCGTGTTAATGGATTTTCACTTTCCATTAACACGGTCTAAACCCGAAAGTGAAAGTTCTTTATATCTTAATGGCCGTGAAAGCTTAAAATCCACAATATAGAGTTTTTGTACATGCCTTAATATTAATAAAGGTTATCATTATATGTAATTTTTATTTGGTAATTTTAAACAGGGGCATGCAAAATGAGGGGGTGATGTCACGTTTTTGCCCCAAACTTTTTTATCTGTGGATTTTTTGACATTTTTTCAATAGCATATTAATCTTTAATAAAAAATACATAAAAAAGGTACTCTTTGTGTAACACCGTAGGGCCAACCGTTTGCGAGAAAATTGCAATTAAATAGGCAATTTCACATTATAAGCATCAAAAAAAGGAACTAAAAATGGAACAATAAAAATTTAATACTGCAAGGCGATTCTACATCAAAAATTATAAAAAAAGTTCCCATACACAAATATCTACAAATCGTTTTTAAGGGAGCTACGTTACCTTAAAAAGTATTATTCTTTAAGAGGCCGTAGTACACTTAAAACTGATTTTCGAACCTAGTTGTATAGGAGCTTTTTTTCATAGTTTTTAATGTAGAATTACCCAGCAGTATTAAAATTTTTATTGGTGCATTTTTTAGTTCAGATTGTTGATGCTCAAAGTAAAATTGCCTCTTTAATTGCAATTTTCTCGAAAACGGTTGGCCCTACGGTGTTACACAAAGAGTACCTTTTTTATGTATTTTTAATCAAAGATTAATATTTTCTAAAGTCCCTGGTTAAAATTACCAAACAAACATTACATAAAATGATAACCTTTATGTTCAGGCATGTGCAAAATCTCGTTACTGTTGTTTATAGGGTTCCACAGTTATTAAATAAAAACTACTTTCCAGATGTACCCTTAGGAGGGTCGTAGCTCCCTTAGGGCTCATTTCCAGACCAACCTCTATAGGAACTTTTTTTATATTTTTGGACCTAGAATCGCCCCTAAACTTATTTCTGAATCACCCTGTATAATAATTTTCAATTCCCATTCCAATAATGGCATTTTCCATAGGATAGTTTGCCAGCTCAATCTAATATAATTTTCGGCCTACGCAAAACCGTCTCACTTTGTAGTGATGTTTGCGCAGACGCCAACTTATAAAAAATTACATTTAAAATTTATAAAATAAATGACTTTACATGTTCAACAGTTCCACGTTAAAATTTAACATCACACAATAAAAAAACATAAATATTCACGATTCACTTAAAACTTTACTATTAAAGTAATATTTTCACGAAACAACATAAAATAAATCAAGTCCTGTGCATATCTACTATAGCAAGGCTGATGCAGGAGTAAATCCGCCAAAGCGGCCACATCCGTCTCTTACAAAGAACACGCTGCGACTAAATTATTGGAATGGTTAATTGATGGCTTTGAAGCACGCTAAATTATAGTACTAAGTTCACTCTTTGGTATAATAGTATATTAAATTACTAGTTTCATAACATACGTTTTTCTATTTTGCGACTCTTATAAGCTCATAATCACACGCATTTTGCGTGTTCTTATAGGCCCATAAGAGGTATCTACTTTTTTTTCTTTTGGGTTGGCAACAGACAAAAGTCTATCTCTTGACGTTTGCCGTGCAATTGTGAACGTCGGTTTAAAGTTTAATTTTCTACAAAATTTTGTGTTTAGGTTATGTTTTAACGTGTTAAAATTGTGGCTTGGTTACTTGCAGTGTAAAAGAGAAGAAATGACTATAAAATATATCAAAATAATATTCGTTCTTAGAATTTTAAACATGGCGAAAAATGTAATGCCAGTTCGAAACAAAAATCCCTAAATCAGTCATCAATTTAAATGTAAGCTTTTTAAAATTTTAGAGCAAAATAGAAAAAATTGTATAAAGCACTCGTTTCATAACACGTTTTTAGCGCAGTAGTACTTTAGAAAACTCACCGCACCGCACTCACGGCTCGTTTTCTAATCTTGTACTCGTGCACTAAAAACGTATGTTATGAAACTAGTACTTTAATATAAGTACTATTTTAGCGCACGAGTACAAGTTTAGAAAACAAGCCGCTTGCCGTGAGTTTTCTAAAGTACTAGTGCGCTAAAAACGTGTTATGAAACGAGTGCTTTATACAATTTTTTCTATTTTGCTCTAAAATTTTAAAAAACTTACATTTAAATTGATGACTGATTTAGGGATTTTTGTTTCGAATTGGCATTACAGTTTTCACCATGTTTAAAATTCTAAGAACGAATATTATTTTGATATATTTTATAGTCATTTCTTCTCTTTTCCACTGCAAGTAACCAAGCCAAAATTTAACACGGTAAAACATAACCTAAACACAAAATTTTGTAGAAAATTAAACTTTAAACCGACGTTTACAATTGCACGGCAAACGGCAAAAGATAGACTTGTCTGTTGCCAACCCAAAAGAAAAAAAAGTAAGTCCCTGTAAGAGTCTAAATAAATAAATAAATAAATAAATATTATTTATTATTATTCTTTTAGAAAAAGACGACCACTTTATTAACTTAACGAAACCAGAAAATCAGTTTAGAAATATTAAACAAGATGGAGCTTATCAAATTGAATGGAGAGTTCCTTATAAAAGTCTTCCGCCAATACTAACCATAGAATGGTAAGTATAGCAATACTCTTGTAGTATTACGCACTAGAAAAAGATGATACTATTGCACTCCCTTATGGTGTCATAATATGACACTTTAGTGTGGACCTTATTTTTTATTGGCTTAAAATTTTCTTTAACTTGTAACTAGTCCTGAAAATATAAGGGTGGACTTCTCCAGTGGTCCTTTTAGGTATCCACTAAAACTCGTACAATTACGTAAAAAATTCGTTGAAAATATATTGTAATTTTTGACTAGTCCATCTCAGATCATCATCCAAAAGTATTCCCAAAAATTTTGTACTCACAGAAGCTCCGACAAAGTCTGCGCTGACACCACCAATGATGTATCATCCGCGAACAATACAAGTAGCCTGGCTCTAACATGTAGAGGCATTTAGTTTATATAAAGCAAAAATATTAGCGGTCCAAGCACCGACCCTTAGGCTTAGTGCCTATGCATAGCCATATATGCACACCGCGTACGAAGTACGCGTACCTCGTACACGCTGTTCTAGAAGAACTTTTAAATTACATGACAACTTCCATTTTTTTTTCTTTTTGGAATTTGTTATATGAGCTTAAATTAAAAAAATAAGAACAAAATTTTAAAAATCGTTAGAGCCGTTTTTGAAAAAAATGTGTTTTTTAGAAAATATCTCTGATATTTCACGCATAGGTACATACTCGGTTTGCCCTCGATATCTCGGATTTTGACCAAACTTGGCATAGTGGTACCACTATGGTACCTAAGCACTCCATCCATTTTTTTTTTCAAAACGGTCCATCCGTTCACGATACCGGGTGTCCCACCAACCAGGTTCTTGACAAGTTACATCTCCGTTGAAAAGGTAATTTATTTTGTAAAAAATAGCGTTAAATGGGAGCCAAAAAGTATTTTATTGACTTATTCAATCCCCCCTCCATTGCTTACTCACTCCCTTGTAACCACCCCACCCTCCGATTTTCAAATAACACCTCCCACGCCCATTTTTATCTAATAATATGAAATTACATTTTATTTTGAATTAAACCATTATAAATAGTATCTTATTCTTTTAAGGGGCTTCCAATAACAATTATTATTTAGTAATAATAATAATGTCCCACCAGGTTTTAGACGGGCTATATCTCCGTTATTTAAAAATATAAAAAAGTTAAAAAAAAAATTAAATTAAATTGGAGTCAAAGTAGAATTTATTGACATATGCAAAACTACCCCTTATTAACCCACCCTCTTGGAACCACCTCCAACTAGTTTTTTAAATAGCACTTCCCTATTTTACTAAAGAATATAAAAGCACATTTCATTTTAAATTTAACCAGAAAATTTTCCAAAAACTTACGTTAAATTGTACCCAAAGGAAAATTGATTAATATATTTAAAACCAACTCATAACAACCCAGTCTCCTGGAACTACCCGCAATTTTGTTTCAAATACCACCCTTCTATTAATAAATAATAATTGTTATTTAGAGCCCCTTAAACTCTAAGATACCACTTATAATAAATGGTTGAATTCAGAATAAAGTGCACTTTCATAGTCTTTATTAGGAATTAGGGGGGCTATTTGAAAAACAGAAGTTGGGGGTAGTTTTAAGGGAGTAGGTAAGCAAGGGGCGGTTTTGAATAAGTCAGTAAAATCTTCTTTGGCTTTGATTTAATGCTATTTTTTGCAAATTTTAATACCTTTTCAAATAACGGACATAAGCTATTTCAAGAACTTGGTGGGACACCCAGTATAGTGAACGGATGGACCGTTTTGAAAAAAAAATTAGATGGAGTGCTTAGGTACCATAGTGGTACCCCTATGCCAAGTTTGGTCAAAATCCGAGACATCGAGGACAAACCGAGTATGTTAGCGTAAAAAATCAGAGATATTTTCTAAAAAACACATTTTTTCAAAAACGGCTAACGATTTTTAAACTATAGTAGTAACCAATAAAAAATACTTTTTAATTAAATATTTGTGTTTATAGGTTTAATAACAAAAATGAAAGGATTGCTATGAATTCATCAAAATATAAGTTAGTAAATTTAAAAAAAGAATCGGTACTTAGACTAGAAACAGTTGGTATTGAAGATTATGGTAATTATACAATTGAAGCAAATAACGGAAAAGACAATGTGAAGCAAGTTGTTTATTTAAATATAACAGGTAAGAGACTACCCTAGTATAAATTTAACGTTAGAATAACATTTTTCTAACGTTAGAAAACTGTATAAAAGTACGTTATAAAATATGTGCAAATGTCCCGCTTTTTAAAGTTAGAGTCAAACGTTAGTTACAAACGTTAATCTAACGTTAGATATTTAAGTTAAGACGTTATGAGTACGTTTAATTTTTAACTTTCGGAGGGGGCGTGGCCAACTAGGAAATTTCAATCATAAAATGGCAGCTGGAGACAAATTTATTCATATAAATAAATCTTAATATATTTTAGCAATCATAATATTTTTAAACATAATTTCGTTACATTTATTTATTAAATAGCCATCTTTTTAGGTGGCCCTAAATATTTTTCGTGTAATATCCTGTTATACTTCGATAAATACGTTTACCTCTCAGAAAAACTGTGTATTTAGTTAGTTAATATTTATTTATACATTCAGAATCTTAAAATATTTTTTTAAATTCTAATAAAGCGTTGCCAGACCTTCACTTTCTGGGGATATTTTTTTAAGCTTATTATAGAATTAATAAATAATTATCAAACCTAGGCACATAGCTGTCTGAAATAAGTATTTTCTACTATAGCTTACGTAATAATAATGGAAATTTAAAAATATTTAAAGTTATAATAAGGTTAGAAAAAGGTTAGAATTTAGTTGAGAAACTAACGTTCGATTTATTTATTTTATAACGTTTTTATCAAACGTTAGTTTTTAAAGTTAGATTTATATATTTTATAACGTTTTTGTCAAACGTTAGTTTTTAAGCTTAGATTTATATATTTTATAACGTTTTTGTATAACGTTTGAGACTAAATATAAAAATGTCACTAATCTAATGTTATGTTAAGTTAGATTTGTGTACTTTTCTACCAGGGTAGATCTCCTAAAGGATTTATTGCAATAAACAATCACGGAAGTTCTTAAAAAAAATTAATTCAAAATCAAGCACCCCATTTTTGTTATTGAATGTTTTTTGCATTAGAGAGTCTACTAAGTAAAACAAAGGCAAAATTAAAATGATGCTTATAGCAGTTTTTGAGAAAATCGATTTTCAATTGTTTTTATTTATTTTTTTTATAAAAATAAATTATTTCTATATTACCAATAAAAATTTAGCATGCCCTAAAAAAATATAAAACATTTTTTTTTTTCAAAAAATGCTACAACTATTTTAATTTTGGCTTTGTTTTACTCTGTAGACTCTGTACTAAAAAATCCATCCAATAAAAAAATTGGGTGCTTAATTTTTAATTTAATTTTTTTAAGGCCTATCGTGCAATGTTTAGACCCAGTGAATAATTACACTAGGCAACAAATCGCAACTTTTTTTT
Organism: Brachypterus glaber; assembly: GCA_958510825.1. NCBI lineage: Eukaryota > Metazoa > Arthropoda > Insecta > Coleoptera > Kateretidae > Brachypterus > Brachypterus glaber. Next base: position 42,720,115 of record OY294050.1, on the reverse strand, counting down.
TGCCCCGATCGGAAAGTAAATTTTTCTTACTAATTCGAGGGGGTAGAATCCGAATCTGACCTTAGAAAAATTCCAGCACCTAAAATTTTTGAGATATTAGTTCAGGTAATAATGACGTTTTTTCTCAAAATCTTAAAAAAAAATAGTAGAATTTTGAAAATTTTAGTGTATATTAAAAAAAAATACGAGGAATTCAAAAATCTATATGTCAAAAACCTACTGTCAGAGTAAGTACGCGAAAAAAAAATAAAAAGGTTAAAATGAAAGTGCAGAGTTTACTTAATTGCTCATTTGTGGCAAAACTATCAAATTTTTTTAAAAAAATTATAGAACTTAATTTGTAGATTATAAAATTTTCTACAAAAATACAAATATTTTTTTTATTTTGCTTAGTTTGTTTCTAAAAAGTAAATAAATGAAAAAGATATAAAATTAAAGTGTTTTAAATTTTAGTACATGCAATTATGCCAATTTAAAAATAATTTATAAAACAAAATATTTTTTTTTTTTTTTAATGGTTCTACATCATAAAAATGTTACTTTATTACATAAGAACCATAATACGTAACATTTTTTTAGTTAATTTTTGACCCCCTAGTAATGATTTTTGACAATTTTTAGCATGAGTACGTGGCGATATGCTTGTCCACTTATGCACCCTTCTTTTTACCCTCCACCCCTACTTAGTTTTGTCACATTATCCATTTTTTTTTAATATTTTTTTTTCATAATATCCCTATTTATTCTACCTATGAATTTAAAGTTTCTCTGTTTTAAGTTGGGTATTTTTTAACTAATATTGAGTCGCCGAATCCAAATTTGTCCTTGGAATATTTTTGTCTCCCATGATTTTAGAACAAAAGAGGGATAAAATAATGATTTTTTAACATTTTTATCTTATTTTTCTTAGAAAACTTAGGTAATAGAAATATTCTGAGGCCAGATTCGGTTTCAGCGACCCAAAATTAGTTAAAAAACATATGACTCCAATCGGGGCAAGAAACCGTGATGCCTAGTGTTATTTTTTCTTTATCAGAACTGGGTCAAAATTTATTTACAGGCAACTTTACAAAAAAATCCTTGTTATTCTTTGCAACAATTTATGGATAGATCCTATTAATTTAACGGTATTTTTATCATCTAGCATGTACTTTTATCATTTATGTTTGTAATTTTGGTCCTATACCGGGTGTCCCACCAGGTTCTTGACAAGCTATATCTCCGTTATTTGGTAAGATAGAATTTTTTGCAAAAAACAGCGTTAAGTGAGAGTCATTGAAGTTTTTATTCACATATCCAAAACCACCCCTTGCTTGCCCACCCTCTTGAAACCACCCCCAACTTCTGTTTTTCAAATAGCACCTTCTAATTTGTACCAAAGAATATGAAAGTACATTTCATTCTGAATTCAACCATATAAGTGGTATCTTATTTTTGAAGGGGCTCTAAATAACAATTATTATTATTTATTAATAATAGGGTGGTATTTAGCAACAAAGTTGCAGGTGGTTCCAGGGGAGTGGGTTATTAAGGGTGGTTTATGGATACATTAATCAGTTGTCTTTTAGATATAATCTAACCTGAGTTTTTTGATTTTTTTTTTGATGAAAAATATTGCTTGTGATCTGATGGGGTTGTACTTTGGAGCCCCTTAAAAAAATAAGATATTACTTATATATTACATGGTTGAATTTAGAATAAAATGTGCTTTCTTCTTTAGTAAAAATGGGGGGGTACTATTTAAAAAACAAAAGTTGGGGGTGGTTCCAAGAGGGTGGGTAAATAAGGGGTAGTTTTGCATAAGTCAGTAAATTCTTCTTTGACTCGCATTTAATTTTGTTTTTTTTCGATTTTTTTTATCTCTTTAAACAACGGAGATATAGACCGTCTAAAACCTGGTGGGACAGTATTATTAATAAATAATAGTTGTTATTTGGAGCCCCTTTAAGAAATAAGATACTACTTATAATACATGGTCGAATTAAGAATAAAATTTACTTTTATATTCTTTGATAAAAATGGGGGCGTGCTATTTGAAAAACAAAAGTTGGGGGTGGTTCCAAGGGGGTGGGTAAGCAAGGGGTGGTTTTGGATACGTGAATAAAAACTTCAATAGTTCCCATTTAACGCTGTTTTTTGCAAAAAAAAATTCTATCTTTTCAAATAACGGAGATATAGCTTGTCAAGAACCTGGTGGGACACCCGGTATATATTTTTTTGTATTTTATTTTAATGTAATCTGTTACTATTTGTATCAACTATATCAATATCTGTATTTATTTATTTATTTATTTATTTATTTTGACAAGTGTAAATACTAATGTATATATATTTTTTAATTTATTTTAGATATACCAAAAATTGAATTATCTTCAGAACATCACCAATTAAGACATGAACCTTTATTAATAGAGTGTAGGGTGATAGCAAATCCCAAACCAAATATTTTATGGAAGTATAAAACTTGTAAGACGTGTGAATACCTTAAGGTAAATTTTAAACTTCTTATTTCTCATTAAAAATATCTTGCACTGTTAAAAATTAAGATATGAACCTTTATTAATAGAGTGTAGGGTGATAGCAAATCCCAAACCAAATATTTTATGGAAATATAAAACTTATACGACGTGTGAATACCTTAAGGTAAATTTTAAACTTCTTATTTCTCATTAAAAATATCTTGCACTGTTAAAAATTAAGATATGAACCTTTATTAATAGAGTGTAGGGTGATAGCAAATCCCAAACCAAATATTTTATGGAAATATAAAACTTATACGACGTGTGAGTACCTTAAGGTAAATTTTAAACTTCTTATTTCTCATTAAAAATATCTTGCACTGTTAAAAATTAAGATATGAACCTTTATTAATAGAGTGTAGGGTGATAGCAAATCCCAAACCAAATATTTTATGGAAATATAAAACTTATACGACGTGTGAATACCTTAAGGTAAATTTTAAACTTCTTATACCTCATTCAAAATATCTTGCACTGTTAAAAATTGATGGATTGATTGATTGATTGATTGATTGATTGATTGATTGATTGATTGATGAATAGAAACAAGATGAGGATTCTTACCTCAAACACTGCGGCCACCTGCGGGCCTATTGTGCTGTTCTTGGGTCTCTTGCTAGTCAAACAGCTTCGTTTCCTTTATCAGGCTTACTAGGCTGTTTACTAGATTTGCATTGGAGAGCATAGCTTCTGGGTTACCATTTGCCGGTTGCCGGTGTCTCCATCGATGTAGAGCCACGCAGTCAAAGAGAACATGAGAGGCTGTTTCCGCCTCCTCATTACACAGTCTGCATATTGGCTCATCCCTATACACACGGATGGTGTGCATGTGTTTCCTCAGGTGACAGTAACTAGTTATTAGCCCTATCACCTTTCTGAGGTGGTCCCTGCCAAGATGTAGAAGGTTCTTGGTTAGTGGACCAGCAGTTATTGCAAGTCTTAACTTGCTTTGCCTGAGTCCCGGTGCCTGACCCCACTGTAAATTTTGCTAGGATGTTATCCAGTTGGATATCCAGCTTTTTACCGTGGTTTTGGTTATCCCAATAGCAGGCTCAGGTCCAATGAAGGGAGTTTCCGATCCTTCTCTTGCGAGTTGATCTACTCTCTCATTGCCATCAATGCCTTTGTGCCCCGGCACCCACCCTAAAGTTACTTTATTGTGATTGGCTAAGGTTATCAGGTTATTTCGACAGTCTCAATCCTGTTTAGATTTGATTTCAAAGTTAGATATTGCTTTGATTGCCGATTGACTATCAGAAAGTATGAGGATTTTCCTATTACTATAGTCCCTCCTCAAGTTCTCCTGAATACACTTATTAATAGCATGTACTTCTGCTTGAAATACAGTAGCATGCCTCCCAAGAGGAAGGGATTTGTCCCATTTGACAGTTGCCCCGTGTATTTCAGCACCAGTTCCACTGTTCATCTTAGAGCCATTCGTGTTAAAAATTAAGATATAAACCTTTATTAATAGAGTGTAGGGTGATAGCAAATCCAAACCAAATATTTTATGGAAATATAAAACTTGTACGACATGTGAATACCTTAGGGTAAATTTTAAACTTCTTATTTCTCATTAAAAATATCTTTTACTGTTAAAAGAAAATCCCTAAAAACGAATAATACCTACAATTGGACGGCTGAAAATACAAGCAGATCAAGTACAATTTGAGTATTTTGGGTTATTGATAATTTTGGGTTCAGGTTGACTAGCTTTGTCAAAATAAAAATAGACAACCACTTAAATGGTTGGAATTTTATCGTACATTTAAACGTACATAATCATTCCAAATCAAACATAAAACAGGTAATACTTTTATGGGGTTCGTCGTCTAACAAGACGCATTTCTTATTCAAAAACGCATTATCTGCTGTATGGCATGGGTGAAATACAACACAGCCACACAAAAAAGAAAGAAGGTTCGATTATTTTTCATTGTACTCCTATGTATTTTCTAAAAAACACCAAAACAACCAAAAACCAAAGCAAAAAAAAACTCCAAAACAACCAAAAACCGAAGATAAATTAAATTGCATAATTTGGCAACAGCGCGAAAGACCGAGTTGAATGTGGGACGTGGACGTTAGTTAAAGTATATAGGTATATATATATATATATATATATATATATATATATATATATATATAATATATCTTACCTCCGAATAATCACGTAACTTGTTCAGCCAATAACAATACAGGACGTATACTTCGCATACGTTGGACGTAAACATAGCCACTTCGTATTGTAAATTATTATTTTTTTAGATAAACGAAAAGTACACCTCGATACAAAAAATGAGGGATATAGAGTACATTTCAAAGCTATCAATGCCATTTAATGCAACAAATAATATGACAGCTTTAACTTGTACAGCAGAAAACTCGTTGGGCAACTTATCCAAAGAAAGTATTATCATACCAACAGGTAATGTGTTCCTTTTTAATTTTTTTAATTTTTATTAAAATACAGAGTGTTCCAGAAATTTTAGAGATTCTAAATACAAAATATGAAAAAAAGTTCCTATCAAGGTTGGTCCGGAAACGAGCCCTAAGGGAGCTACTGCCCTACTAAAAGTGCCCCTATAAAAGAGTTTTTATTTAATGTCTTTTACTATGTTTTTCGTCCAGAAAAAAAGTCCTAACTGTGTAATCGGAATTTAACATTTAAGTTTTTTTTAATATATTTTATTTTTGTTTAATTACTAAGGCACTTGCGTCTAATATGGCCCACCTAAAATTAAAAAGCATATAACTATAAATATTTATTATTTTGTAAAATAATTTTTACACAAATCTAAAAGATGCCTAATAAATTCTCATAAATAAAGCTAAAGTCCAAAAAAAGGAATATTTTGGAGTTATATACAAAAAGAGTCAACTCGGCAATCGGGCCATTATAACTGACTATGCTGATTTTATTGTCTTAAGGTGGATTTTGACTGTTGGGAATCCTAACTGTCGCGGAAATGCGCAGGCGTCTGTGGATTCTTCTTTCAAAGAAAGTGTCAGTTAAAATCAACCTTAAGACAATAAAATCACTAGATTTTCCACAGAATGGCGGCCAACATACCGGCGTCACTTTTCTGTAGAGGCAGATTGCAAGTCTAGTTTTCGTTGTGAGGTCTGTGCTTAAATCATGAGGAATAATACAATGTTGCCGAACTTTAAGAAGCCTTAAATTTTCAAGATATCGATTTTGGACCATATTACTCGCTGGGCCATATTTGCCGCAAGTACCTTACAAAATATTACATGCCTGGGAAAAAAAACCTGGGATGAGTTATTAACGCGAATAATTTCTAGATGTGCTGAATGGATTTCAAATAGATGAACCAGAAAATTCCGTTCATGTAAGCCAAGGGAGGGTCAAAGTGGCAATCAACGAAACACTGAATATTACTTGTGGAGCAACCAAAAAAACTGTTACGAATATTGTATGGTATTTTAACGATAAACTTATGGATCAAAGTAAAGGTAATGAATAGTAATTGTACACCAAGGTTTTTATTATTATTATTATTATTATCATTATTATAAATTAAGAAGGGCAGAGGATTTATCCTATAAAGCCCAAGAAACAACTTCGCTTAAAATAGTAAAGAAAAAAAGAAAAAAAAAAAGAAAAACCTAAAAATTAAATTATAAAAAAATAAGAAAGGACAAATAATAATAAGAGAGAGAGTAGTAAAAAAATACTTTAAGGACTTCTCCTTAGCCAATCGTCGAAACGATTCTTAATAGTATATTAGAGTACTTGTGCGCTAAAAACGTGTTATGAAACTAGTGCTTTATTCAATTTTTTCTATTTTGCTCTAAAATTAAAAAAAAACTTACATTTAAATTGATGACTGATTTAGGGATTTTTGTTTTGGATTGGCATTACAGTTTACACCATGTTTAAAATTCTAAGAACAAATGATATTTTGATATATTTTATAGTCATCTCTTCTCTTTTTTACTGCAATTAACCAAGCCACAATTTTAACATGGTAAAAATAACCTAAACACAAAATTTTGTAGAAAATTCAACTTTAAAGCGACATTGACATTTGCACGGAAAACGTCAAGCTATAGGCCAGGTCTGTTGCCAACCCAAAAGAACAAAAAGTACAGACCTCTTATGGGCCTATAAGAACACGCAAAATGCGTGTGATTATGAGCTTATAAGAGTCGCAAAATAGAAAAATATATTAACAGAAGCGGAAAGTCTAGTTTCACTTGGTAGGTTATCCACCTTCGGTCTCAAGCTTTTAATATCGAAAAATATACTCAAAAAATACTGGGACCATAATAAAATTATCGAAAAGAACCTGTCACACATATAGGGGGGTTCCTGGGCCTCAGTCAAACTGCCTCAAATTTTGATATTTTGTAATTTCGGGGGTAAACATTAAATAAAGAAAATTGCAGCCAAAAATGACCAGTTTCGGAGAAAACGCTTTTAAAAATCTAATTTTATGACAGATTTTTTGACATATATTAAGGTTATTTTTTACTTACGTAAATATTAACTTAATTAGCCGTTTTAAGTTTATTATACTCTATTAATTAAAGAACAGTCAAGATAAATATTACATAAAAGGCTTTATTATCATTTACTTACATGTGGTTATATAAAAATTTTTAAACTTTGTGAAACTTCCACATGCTGGCATTTTCCACGTGTTTGCTAATTATCTGCATATTTTCTGATAGATTTTTGCTTGATTTTGTTGAAACATGGTTTGTTACATCAACAAATATTTTATAATTATATATTTTAGATTTTCTTGATATATTTTTCCAAAAATACGTCTGAGGCTTGAAAAATCTGTCATCATATTTTCATAGGTAAAATATATTATTGAGATTGCCTAGCAACAACTTTTAATAAATATTACTATAAAGGGTTCACTAATAAATTAAGTTGTTGCTAGGCAATCTCAATAATATGTCTTGCATATGAAAATATCATGAGAGATTTGTCAACCATCAGATATTGTTTTGAAAAAATATATCAAGAAAATCTAAAATATATAATTATAAAATATTTGTCGATGTACCAAACCATGTTTCAACATAATCAAGCAAAAATCTAACAGAAAATATGCAGATAATTAGCAAACACGTGGAAAATGCCAGCATGTGGAAGTTTCACAAAGTTTAAAATTTTTTATAGAACCACATGTAAGTAAATGATAATAAAGCCTTTTATGTAATATTTATCTTGCCTGTTCTTTAATTAATAGAGTATAATAAACTTAAAACGGCTAATTAAGTTAATATTTACGTAAGTAAAAAAAAATAACCTTAATACACGTCAAAAAATCTGTCATATAATTAGATTTTTAAAAGCGTTTTTCTCCGAAACTGGTCATTTAATTTGGCTGCAATTTTCCTAATTTAATGTTTACCCCCGAAATTACAAAATATCAAAATTTTAGGCAGTTTGACTGAGGCCCAGGAACCCCCCTATATGTGTGCCAGGTTCTTTCATTACCTCTTGTGATATTACTGTTGACATTCGTTAAAGACTCTATGATATTTATTTTAGGTATTAAAAGCTCCACACCCTATAGCACAAAATTAACATTTCAAGTCAAAAATGCAAGGAAATCTAATACGGGTGCATATAAATGTTTAGCGATATTACAAGATGGTTCGACGAAATCTAAAACAATATACGTTTCGGTGGAAGGTAGGCTAAACTATTTTTCAAACTTTATATGAATATGTCACTTTATTTAAATATACAATATGAATCACCTAAGGGCCTATCCACAGGCTCTTACGCGAGCCTAACATAAACGATTCACTCACCGCAGTAATGAGAAGAATCTAGTACATGCGCACTGATTTGCTTATTTTTGTTTTGACGGATGTCAAAAGTGGCTTCCGTTTAGGCAGTTGTAGTTTTATGAAATAGTTTAATTTGAGTGGGGTTACGGTGCGCATAAGGTCTACAAAAATGAACTATATTTTTGCCCTGGTTTCTGGTTTTATTACTAAAACTTACTGTCTTGAATATAATTAGGTGCGGAAAATCCAGTTTTTTTGTTAGAATATATAGCAAAAGATTGTTAAAATACTCACGAATTTCTGTTTGATTTTTTTTAATGGGGCGTTGGTTTACGTTAACAATGGTTTGGTTTGGTAGTTTGCTGGTTTGGTGTTTTTTTTTAATGGGAGGCATTTTTCAGATACGATATTTCAGAATTTAGAAGGCGATATATTTTAAGAATCAAATAGGCTTATATTTAGGCTAAATAATTTAGCATTAGCTAATTAAAAAATAAATGGTCGCCTGGTGTAACAATATGCATAAGAAATTCATTGTTTTAAACAAATATTGAGAACCTCTGGAGAATACAGTAGAGGGGGTAAAACCATTTCTTCGGCCGTACAACTTTCGGCCGTATGATCCAGACTCGAATTTTGTACTTTTAAAAAATTAATTTCTTGTTTATTAATGAATATTCCGCTATTTTTTTTACGAAAATAATATTAAAAGCGAGTACTTTTAGCCAATTTAAAAAAAAAACTGTTAGCTAGCAAAGAAAAAAGTAGATATTTTTGTAAAATTCTGCAAAAGAATGTTACATAACCTTAAAATAATTTTTGGCATACGTTAAAACAAAAATAAGAAAATCAGTGCGCATGCGCTGGATTCTTCTCATTACTGCGGTGAGTGAATCGTTAAAATAATAGTCGGAGAGCTGGTGACCATTTTTAATTCATTATTTTCTCCCGGCTGTATTTTATATATGTCTTAAAGTACATTCAAGTTAAGCTATTTCCAAATTGCTACAATCCGGATCCGGTTCCTTAAATCACACCGAATTATACATTATAATAGTTATTTATATACCAAGGGACTAAACTGGCTGTTTTAGTCCCGCTGCATTAGTGTTTGGACTTTTTAGATATGCAAGGGACTAAAACAGCCAAGTTTAGTCCTGAGGTATATACACTATTTTTTGCAGGACCAAACATAATTTAGGTAGGTAGATAAAATTAAAATTAAAAACCGCGCGTCTAAAATCGGTTGTTTTATTTTCGTAATTTAATCAAGATTGCGAAAAGTCAGTTTCATGGCTATCGCGAATTTAATTGTTTTTTAATATGGTTCACACAAACGTCAAAAAAATGGACGAAGATGATAAATTTTAAGTTATGTATAAATTGTTATAACAATGTTATTTTTAAAGGTTTTCTTTGTTAAAATCAAATAAATTGGTTTGAATCGCTAATTTATTACAAAACACCACCAAACCTAATTTTTGAACCAGCAAAGCACATAGTAGATGGGTATAATATGTTAATATTATCAAGGTCGCCGTGATTTTTATTCCCTAGGGAGAAAAACGGCAAGTTTAGTCCCGAAAATGAAAGCGTAAAATTAGGTTTTAGTCTTGGTGGTGCAAAAAATAATTTTTGGCATACGTCAAAACAAAAATAAGAAAATCAGTGGGCATGCGCTGGATTCTTCCCATTACTGCGGTGAGTGAATCGTTAACATAATAGTCGGAGAGCTGGTGACCATTTTTATTACATTATTTGCTCCCGGCTATATTGCTAAAATCCGGATCCGGTTCCTTTGGGTGAATATGCCTTAAATCACACCGAATTATACATTATAAAATCTATTTAATTCCTAATAATATTTCAGATCCTATTGGTCCTAAAATATTAACCAATATTAAAAATAAAACTGTAAATTTAGACGATTTTGTTGTATTGCCATGTAATGTGTCTGGACTTCCAATTCCAAGTATTCGGTGGTATAAGGTAATTAGAATTAGAGTTTATTATAGTAAATTCAAGTCCAAGGTGCAGTGGATGGAAACAAGAGAATCGCGCAGGCGGCAGCGGGCGTGTCATTTTATTGGTTAAAACACTCGAATGTTGCGAGAGTAGGGATGTAGAAAATTAAACAGGTACGTGAGCACTTTTAGTGTATCGTACAATGCATTGCAATGGACCGTCATAGAAATATTTTGCTTTGAGTCCTACCCTGTCACTAAATCAGTTGTAATCACGTGCGTTTGTTTATTACTACTGCATCTTGGAGTTGAATACACTATAATTATAAATTACAAAATTATTACGCGAGGAAAGGGGAATATTTACAGGATGTGTTTTTGAGGTCAAAATAAGAAAAAAAGTGCCTGTAACATATGTCAAATACACTGCCCAGTAAAAGAGCTTTCCCATTTTTCACATCCGCCCGTAAAATGGATTTTTTTATAGTCAGATTCAGTTTCAACAACCTCAAAAACCCCAATATAACAATTTTAACGAAAACTACCCCCAACTCCTCAGGGGGTGGATTTAGAAAAATTTTATTATCAAATTCACTTTTAACAACCTCAAAAAACCCCAATACACCAGTTTTCACGAAAACTACCCCCACCCCTCAGGGGGTGAAATTAGAAAAAAAAGTATTATCAGATTCATATTCGTCGACCCCAAAAACCCCTATATACCAATTTTGAAGAAAATATTAATAATATTGAAAAATATTTACCCCCTCACCCCTCGGGGGTGGAATTAGAAAAGTTTTTTTATCAGATTCAATTTCAGCAACCTCAAAAACCCATATATAGCAATTTTCAAATTTTTCTACAAAAAAAATGTATTTTTCCCCCAATTGCCCCCTTGCCGCACCCCAATGTTTACCAAAAATAATCCCGAGCGAGAACTTTTGGTAACATACCTGTATGCCGAATTTCAAGTCTTTAGCTTAAAGCGTTCTTAAGTTATCGTGCCCACAAGATTTCCCGGACAGACCGGTCGACCGACCGACCGACCGATCGACAATTTTTTTTTGCTCGAAATTGATTTATATCGACATAAAACTTCATAAAACGCAAAAATACACAAAAAAAATTGAAATTTTTTGCACGAATACAAGGCTTTCCGAAATTTTGAACATTTTCAAAATGGGAAAGAAAAACGACTCGTAAGGTAGCTACGCCCCTTCAAAAGGGGTTTTAAAAGTTTAATTTTTATTAAATAACTCAGGAACCCTTTGAGATAGAGTGACAAGGTTTTGCATGTGATCTATCCCTAATAAGGGTATTTGCATGTAGTTACTTTAACCAGTGGCGTCCGGAATGGGGGTCAGTCATATAAAATTATTTTGGAATAAATAGAAAGTGTGAATTTCAGTTGTATTTATTCCAAAATATCTGACTGACGTTTTTTCTAGTGAAATTGACATAGCATGGCCATAGCTATGTACAAAACATTCCTATACAGGATGTAACAGAGTCGCATGTAGATATTTTAAGGAATGATTCTACATTAAAAAATATGAAAAAAAGTTCCTATAAAGGTTGGTTCGAAAATGAGCCCTAAGGGAGCTACGGCCCTTTAAAATTGTAATAAAAATGAAGTTTTTATTTAATAACTCTGGTACCCTTTCAGCTAGAGCGACGAGCTTTTGCACGTATACTAGTATTAATAAGGGCAATAAGTTTGTGTTAATTAATTTTTTGAATTCATCCAGAGGCGTGCCTAGACGGACAAAATATGTGAGGCTTAACACATTTTTGCCCCAAACTTTTTTATGTTTATGTTTTTTGTATTTTTTGTAAAAAATATAGATTCCTTCAGTAAAAATACATAAAAAATGTCATATAGTGTAACACTGTAGGAGCAACCGTTATAAAAAAAAATGCAATTACGAGGAAGAACATTTTGTGCCACCAAAAACGTTACTTTTTAAAAGGCCATTTAATATTAAATTTAGGTGTTTTGGTGAAGAATACTTTTTTGCTTAGTTTTAAATGAAGAATCACCCTGCAGCATTAAAATTTTATTGATGCTTTTTTTTTTGTTTCCCATTCCCATATGTCATCTTCGAAGAGCCGTAGCTCCCTTAGGACTCATTTCCGGACCAACCTTTATAGGAACTTTTTTTCATATTTTTTAATGTAGAATCATTCCTTAAAATATCTACATGCGACTCTGTTACACCCTGTATAAGTTTTTATGTGGTTCTCAAATTTAAATCTTATTATTTATTGTTAATAATTGGATAGGACTGTAACTTCGGAAAGAATAAAAATCGACCTACCTACCACTTTTGTGTTTTTTTTTGTCTTAGAATTAAGTCTACTACATACTCACAAAATTTGAAAATAACGATACGGAACACCCTGTATTTTACTAACTGGATTTTCATGTCAACGCTGTTATTGCATAGTGAGTCACTTGAAACACAAAAAAAAATAAATTTTCGCGAAGTATTTTTTTTTAATTACTTAATAGTATATTAAAGTACTAGTTTCATAACATACGTTTTTAGCGCACGAGTACAAGTTTAGAAAACGAGCCGCTTGCGGTGAGTTTTCTAAAGTACTAGTGCGCTAAAAACGTGTTATGAAACGAATATATACAATTTTTTCTATTTTGCTCTAAAATTTTAAAAAACTTACATTTAAATTGATGACTTATTTAGGGATTTTTGTTTCTAATTGGCATTACAGTTTTCGCCATGTTTAAAATTCTAAGAACGAATATTATTTTCACATGTTTTTTAGTAATTTCTTCTCTTTTCCACTGCAAGTAACAAGCCACAATTTTAACACGGTAAAACATAACCTAAACACAAAATTTTGTAGAAAATTAAACTTTAAACCGACGTTCACGAGATAGACTTTTGTCTGTTGCCAACCCAAAAGAAAAAAAATAGAGACCTCTTATAGGCCTATAAGAACAAGCAAAATGCGTGTGATTATGAGCTTATAACAGTCGCAAAAGAGAAAAAGATTATAAAAAAAACCACGGTTCCCAAAATGTCAAAAATCTAATTTCCACCCTGCTTCATTTTATTTTTCTACTATATTTTTATTTTAATGTTTTAGAATAATGAGCCTTTTTTGCCGGAAAATAACCGTAGAATAGTAATGGGCAAAAACAGTATTAAATTTCTAAAAAGCAAAGTTGAGGACGAGGGTACTTATAGATGTGAAGCAACTAATAAAATATCTACAGTTTCAAACGAAATCAAATTATTTTTAAAAAGTAAGTAGTTACATTTTAGATTTTATTCATTATTTATTATTACAAAAATACAGCCTGTTCCAGAACTCGCGTACAGAAATTTTAGGGTATATTAAAAAATGAAAAAAATTTCGAAAAAAATCCATCTTCGTTCAATTCAAAAAAAAAAGAACGCTTTAAGTGGACCAATACTGTTGCTGATGTTAAATTACCTTTAAACGTTGAATCTGTAGCTATGGAAGCAAATTTAATTATTGCAGGTACATATTCTGTAGGTTGACAAGGTGATTATTGTGACATAAATATTTATTAATGTCAAAAAACAACCGCCGTATGGAGTGACCCTATAAAAATAGAATATTTGATAGCCTCTGTCGGTTTTGTCAAAATATAATAACCTAAAAAGATTCTAAAGTTGAAAGTCTTAAATAAAGCACGCGTCAAAAATTAAAATGCAACCATAGTTACTAATAAGTAGGTAAAAACTAATTTGTAGGTCAGATTAAATAGCTTCCTTTTTAATTAGTATTGAAGATGGATTATTTTTGAAATATTTTTCATATTTTCCAGAGGGTTTTTAATATACCCTCAAATTTCTGTAGGCGAGTTCTGGAACAGGCTGTAAACAACAAACAAGCCGTAAAGATATGTAATGCTACTCATTCCATTATAAACTACTATTCACATTACTTTATATGGTATATTGCATTTTCCCATATCTATCATAAAAAAATATATAAAAAAAATTAACAATATTTTTTTAAAACATCTTTTTTTAAAAAACGATTTTTTTTTTTTTTGAAAAATAAGAAAACAAACTTTCAGCCATTTGTTTTATTTTCTTTTTTCATAAAACGAAAAAAGATTGATTCTTTTGTTGTTGCTAGGTAGTTTAACCACCCGTAACTTTTTTTTTGGGATTACTTTCAAAAACAATAAGGATCTTTCCTTCATAGAACTTGATTTCTCCTGAAAATTTTAAGTCAATCGGATTATTCGTATTTAATTTATTTTGTCCACAAAAAGCGTGATATCGGACGGACAGACAAACAGACAGTCCGCCTTTTCAAAGTTTTTTTTTCATGAAACGCATTTGTATTCAGGATTTTTTCTCTAGGGCGTTTTTTGGCGATTTTGGGAAATTCGAAAGTATACACTATAACACTCAAGGGCGTAGATGAGGGGAGTAATGGGGGTAATTACACCCCCCCATAGGGTTGGGCGCCAATTTATTTGCAGGGGCGCCAAGTTTGGTCAGGGACAAAGCTTTTTTCTTTTTTTCTTTAGGGTATTTTTTTGCAGGGGCGCCAAGTTTATTTATTTTCGCACGAAACCAAATTAGACCCCCAGATTAACGGAAGGTTAACTTGTAACTTACTTTTTTTTTATTTTAGATAAACCTAAAGACAATACTTTAATATATGGTGTACTTTCTGTCATAATTTTGATCTTACTGGGATTAGTGTCTATACTTTTCCTAAAATTCTACAAATATAAGGTAAGAAATAAATATATACATAAATATACAGTAATTTACACGTATCAAATATCTTTACTTTTAATAAAAATGTTAATGCAGGCAAATAGTAAGTATACTAAGATACTAGTTTTAAAAGATAATATTTTTTCGCACTATGGTTCGTTTTTTCAAACAAGATAGTAAGTTAAAAATCGCACAGTAAATATTTTTACAACAGGGTTAAATAGTATATGTTTGTGTAAAGAATATAGTTATGTTTTATAAAATAAACTACGCAGTATATTCTCATATCTAATGTTACTATCTTGCTTGAAAAAACATACCATAGTACAAAGTTAGGAAACTACCTGCTTGCGGGGAGTTTCCTAACGTACGAGTGCGCTAAAATTCTTTTAAAACTTATATGTTATACTATTTTTTCTATTTTGCAAACTTTTTAATGCAAAAAAAATATATATTTTATAAAAACAAGTTGTTCTGTACTTATAGTGTTGAAATAAAATAATGTTGAACGCAAAATAGAAAAAATATTTTTCTACGACTGCTTTAGAATGTAAGCAAATACACACACCTTTCAAAGACAGATTGAATCCATTCTAGCTCTAAATACGGTATGAATATTCCGTATCAAGTGTTAGAATGAGCATATGTAGTGACATCTCTTGTTTATAAGAGTAAAGAAAATTGAAGCAAAATTAGCAAAAATATATATATTTTACCATGATATATTGAATAATTTAATGCAATTTAAAGTTTTGCGTTAAAATTACATAAAGTTTATTAGTTTTTCTTAATATTTGACCAGTTTTTTATCAGTTTAGTTCAAAAAATTAAAACTGCTCCATCTATTGTTAAATATTTATACCTGATATCTGTCACAACAATCTGACATAACCTTATAATTTGGAAATATGTGCTAAAATAAAAAAAAAATCTTTTTTGAGTACAGATTTGATAAAATTATTAAATAACATTAATTGCTTTATTTAAAAATATGTGTTGTTGCATTTACAATGTCGAGTCACAAAAAACATTGATCTTGATCGCAGTTTAAAGTCATACAGTGTTTTATATTTGCAGTCGAAGAAAAAGTATAGTCTACAACACGTTTGGAATAGTCATTCCGCACTCGCGGGACCGTCATACTCGCCTACCGGCTCTCACGGAATATTGTCTATTCCATACTACTACTATTCTTACCACATTTAAAAGGTATATAAATAATTATGTATATTTTTTAGAAAGTACAAGATGAACTGAAAAAATTAGGACTTTTACACTGGGAAAAAGGGGACATTGAATGTATAAACCAAGATCTTGCCATTGATGAGCAGGCTGAATTATTACCTTATGATAAAAAATGGGAATTTCCTATTGAAAATCTAAAGCTAGGTAAGAACTGCAAGTACTAGGCGATCAAGCGACAGCATCATGCTAAGCCATCTTTTATGATGTGCCTTGTATATTTTTGTTTTGTCATCTTGTATGATATGCCTAGAGTATTTTTATGTTAATATTTTATGTACAAGTAAAAGTGAACCATATATATAGTTATTAATCGTGCGAACTGTTGAATTTTAAGTGAATAATAATGGACGTTTAAAGATAGTTTTTTTGTGTATTTTTAATGATAACTTTTTATATTACCGTGGGAATTACTACAGTAGTAATTTATCAGTGATAGTGCGCGATTAGTACTTGCGCACTGGAAACCTCATGATTATATAGAGAAACCCTGGTTAATTATTCGGAAGAAAAAGACCAAATAAATAGAGAGAGGTAAGAACTGTACTAATTTTAAATCTAATTAAAAAGAGATTAACTTTACCAAAGTTGAAACAGAGAAAACTAAAAAAGCTGTATAGCTGTAAAACTACAGAAGCTACAAAGTTTTTCACCCGAGGTATTTTTTTAAGGTATGGTATTATTTTTTGGGGAAGATGTAAACATATTTTTTTTATGTCAAAGAAAGGCACAAGGTGCAAATTTTTGTTCTGAAATATCGTGACTTTTGTCGAACTCTCTTCAGATCAAATAATATACTTACTGCCCAGTCCGCACATATATGGATGCAACATGGTAAAGAAAGATTTTTTAGGTAACAAGTGCCATATTACATGAGACATAACATACATATGTATGCTACATAACATGCCCTATAACAGAAAGATTTTTTACGTTACATGTGCCATATTACATAAGATGTAACATACCTATGTATGATACATAACATGCAATATTGCATGTTATGTATCATATACATGGTACGAGAACATACACGATACATAAAATGTTATGAATTCAATACTAAATATGGCGTCTATATTATTTTAATTTTTATAGGTTAGAATCACTAATATTCTTAAAATTGTTGTTAATAATAAAAGTTTTACCCTTAAGTAGTAGAAACGCATGTATTTTTAGACAACTAAACTGATTTTAGATAATTTTAGACAAAAAATTAAAATATATATATATTTTTTAAAATGATTATTTGCTATTTTTTTTTTTTCTAAAAATTGGCTTTTTATGTGGCCCATGATTTTTAAGCCTGGTAGAAAGTTTGCTTTCACAGTAAAAATGCACATCGTATAAGAATTTTGCCTGATGGATGCTACATATAAAGATATTTATATACTTTAATTATTAGGTTTATCAAAAAGACGTAAAAATGTTCACCATGTCTAAATCTATGATGCACTCCATAACAAGCAAAATTCGGAAACGCCTACTTTTATTGTTATGTACCTAGTATGTATCTGATATGTAGCATGTTATGTAGCTGATACATAACTTGAGGCGGAATTGTTAAAGTCCAAGGACTATACATGGGCTATAAAAATTACATGTCTGCAACATCACATAGAACAGTGGTTATGTACCTGCTATGTTCCTGCCATGTATTTGTGTTGACTGGGTGTGCACACATGTGTGTGGTTTATATGTTTATGAGTCTATGATCAATTTTCAAAAAAATACATCTTAAAAAAAAAATATTATGAGCTTTTAATGAAAAAAATATATTTTAGTTGAAGCTCCGCGGGGCTCCGTTTCAAAAGTTTTTTCTGTAAGTAAATACACGGCCGGTGACTATGATATACTGGATTTAGACAGTTTTAAATTTTAAGACTAAATAAAAATCTCAAGTCACATGACAAATAAGTAATAAATGGTCCGAAGGGACGTTACCCCGTACTTTTTATATCAAAACAAAAACATTTTTTTCAATTTTACATAAAAATCACTTTTTCCACAAAATCCCCAACATCTTTACAACGAAACGGGATAGAGACAAAATTTAAAAAAATAATTGTTTAAACTAAACGTGGTAAGGGAACGTTCAAGTATTACGTAACGCAAATTTTGATCATTTTGGACCCCCCCTGTAACGCTATTTTCCTATAACATTAACATGGGCATAACACTCCGAAATGACCCCCACCCCCCCTAGGAGCGTTACGTAATACTTGAACGTTCCCTAATTACACTAAAGCAGAAAAACTTTTAAAAATTCTCTAAAACGTGTTTGGTGCACATTAAAGGATTAAGCAAAAAAACATAGTCACATTTATTCTGTAACACCTTGTAGACTGTTAAATTTTTGGAAACTCTAATCAGAAATAATTATAGTCAAAAGATATACCTTTCTTGTAAAAAAACAATTGTTTAAATCGGTTTATTAAATTTGGAGATAATTGACTTTAAATTTGTTAAAAATTTTTTGTTGTTCCAATTAAAATTTTGATTAGTTTAATTAAAAATTGTTATTACCAATGCGCAAAAAGGTTACACACCTAAAAGTAAGCCATCATTACTGTTTCAGTAATCACGTTAATTTGGTTTTTTACTTTCCATTGTGGAAAATTTTCATACTCCTTTTCATACAGGGCTTTAGACTTCCCGGTAATAAGTTTTCCTTAGCTTTTTCAGCATTTTTTATAATATTTTGTGAAATCTCATATTTTTTCGTTCATTAAAAGTAAAGGACGCTTTAAATAAAATAAACAACCCTTAGCAACCGTCAAATTTATTCTATGACAACCGATCAAAGCTCACTAAATACTAAAAATTAACCAAAATAGTTAAAAAAAATGCAGGAATTTATTTTATAATTTATGATAATCAAGTCTTGTATGCACTACAGGCGTTACTAGACTATAATGCCCGAGGGCATTTGGCCCGAGGGATAGTTTTCGCCTTGGTACATAATGAAATAAATCGAGTTAGTATTATTATTATTATTATTATTATTAATAGCGTAGTCGCTAGCGCTTATGCATAGCAAGTCTACTAGAGCGAGTTCGATTCTCACTGGCGGCTATTTCCCTTTTTCAATTAATTAATAATTGAAATTTGGCGAAGGCGATAAGTGAAACGGACACTCCCTAGAAACTGGTTCGAAAGTCAGTATAAGCAGGTGGTTCCCTCTACTACTAGCCCACACAAGTCCTGGACTTAGAGGATGCTTAATTAAGTAGAATAGTACGAGGTTAAACAAACATGCAAACAAACATGTAATATTATTATTATTATTATTATTTAAGGCAAACAACTGGGATCTGGAGCATTTGGTGTAGTGATGAAAGGCCAAGCTAAAGGAATTCTAGATAATGAAAAACATACCACCGTTGCAGTTAAAATGGTTAGGCGTAATGCTGATAATACTTATATCAAAGCTTTGGCGTCCGAATTAAAGATTATGGTTCATCTGGGACAGCACTTAAATGTTGTTAATCTGTTAGGAGCTTGCACCAAAAACGTTACTAAAAGTATGATTTAAAAACAATTTAATTTATTTTAAATATTTTTGTTCTTTTTATACAGGGTGATCAGTGACTGTCATGCCAAAATTTAAGAGGTGATTCTGCATCCAAAAATCAAAAAAAGTTCCTGTAAAGGTTGGTCCACAAATGAGCCCTAACGGAGTTACGGCCCCTTAAAATTGTAATAAAAATAAGGTTTTTAATTAATAACTCTGGTACCCTTTAAGCTAGAGCGACGAGCTTCTGCATATATACTAGTACTAATAAGGGCAATAAGTTTATGTTCATTTATTTTTTTGAATTTATCCAGAGGCGTCCCTAGACGAAAAAAGGATTAGGCTTAACACATTTTTGCCCCAAACTTTTTTATGTGTACTTTTTTTGGATTTTTTGTAAAAAATATAGATTCATTGAGTGAAATTCATAAAAAATGTCATATAGTGTAATACTGTAGGAGCAACCGTTTAAAAAAAAATGCAATTAAGAGGAAGTAACATTTTCTGCCACCAAAAACGTTACTTTTTAAAAGGCTATTACTCCTTTAATATTAAATTTAGGTGTTTTGGTGGAGAATACTTTTTTGCTCAGTTTTAAATAAAGAATCACCCTGCAACATTAAAATTTTATTGATGCTTTTTTTTGTTCCCCATTCAATATGTCATCTTCGAAGCGCCGTGGCTCCCTTAGGGCTCATTTCCGGACCAACTTTTATTGAAACTTTTTTTCATATTTATGGATGTGTAATCAAGTCTTAAATTTTGGCATGGCAGTTATTGATCACCCTGTATAGGGTGTTCCAGAGAAACATGTAGATATTTTTAGAGGTAATTCTACATTTAAAAAAAAAACATGAAAAAAGTATTCTATAAAGGTTGGTCCGGAGCTAAGGAAGCTACACCCTTTTAAGGGTACATCTAAAAAGTAGTTTTTATTTTACAAATACAAAACACATATTTTTAAATAAAGCAATTAATGTTATTTAATAATTTTATCAAATCAGTACTTAAAAAATATATTTATTTAATTTTAGCACATATTTACAAATTATAATGCAAAAATTGAAGGTTATGTCAGATTGTTGTGACAGATATCAGGTTTAAATATTTAACAATAGATGGAGAAGTTTTAATTTTTTGAACTAAATTGATAAAAAACTGGTCAAATATTAGAAAAAACTAATAAACTTTATTTAATTTTAACGCAAAACTTTAAATTGCAATAAATTATTCAATATTTCATGGTAAAATATATATATATTTTTGCTAATTTTGCTACAGTTTTCTTTACTTTTATAAACAAAAGATGGCACTCCATGTGCTCATTCTAACACTTGATACGGAATATTCATACCGTATCTAGAGTTAGAATGGATTCATTCTGTGTTTGAAAAGTGTGTGTATTTGCTTACATTCTAAAGCAGTCGTAGAAAAAGTCAATACTTCAGAGTGATTTTACATTAAGAACCGTAAAAAAGCTCGTTTGGACTCTCGATACATCGAAAATCAGTTTTTAGAGTACTACGGCCTCTTTTAAGGGGCTGTAGCTCCCTTAAAAGCGATTTGTGGATATTTGTGTACTGGAACTTTTTTCATAGTTTTTGATGTAGAATCGCACTGCAGTATTGCCATTTTTATTGGTGCATTTTTTCTTTTCTATTTTTGATTCTCAGAACGTGAAATTTCATTTTAATAGCAATTTTCTCGGTAACGGTTG
The DNA here is from genome assembly GCA_958510825.1 of Brachypterus glaber. Taxonomy (NCBI): domain Eukaryota; kingdom Metazoa; phylum Arthropoda; class Insecta; order Coleoptera; family Kateretidae; genus Brachypterus; species Brachypterus glaber. Next base: position 42,698,648 of record OY294050.1, on the reverse strand, counting down.
GGCCTACGGCATTACAAACAGAGTACCTTTTTGGTGTATTTTTGACTAAAGAATCGCATTTTATTGACAAAATGTAAAAAAAAACTAACTAAAAGTATTATTTAAATTTTAGGAGAATTATTGGTTATTGTAGAATACTGTCAGTTTGGAAACTTGCAAAATTATCTTTTAAGGCACAGACATAGTTTTATCAATCAAATTGATAAGAAAACAGGAAGCATAGACTATTCTATAAGTGAGAAAATGGCTGGTTTTGATAGAACATATTCTGTCTCAAGTTACAGAAGCAACAGAAGGTCAGTATTAATTTTTGTACTATCTACACTGAACAATGGGTATTTGTTTCTCCAAAAATTTTAGCTAAGAGCGCTGTTTCCGGTCGTCTCTTTTAAATCGTATATCTTTTTTTGTATACCTGCTGTCCAAAGTTTTCTGTCTCCTTGATTTTAAATGTCTAAATTTTAATCAAAAAGGAAATTTTAAACCTTTTAATAACCCTCTAAAGCCACCTTTCTTTCACAAGTCACTAAATTCTGAAAATTTAATACTTTGTTTTATTCATTAAACGTCGCTTTACTCTGCTATGGCCACTAGGGTGGGTCAAAAAAACCGACTATTTTTTTTTTTACTTCTCTGAAAAATCGGTTGCTAGACACCACTAGAAAATTCTCACCAAATATGAGCTCTTAATTTTGATAAAAAGGTTCTCCGCTTTACAATTTTCCATTTTTTCCTCAGTATTAGAAACAAAAATTCATATCTCTTTGACAACTGTTCGTTAAAAAGTATCTCTCCTCATATTCTTGTAGGAAATCGAACATTTCTGTTTTGCTTTTGAATTTTATAACTCGCTTACAAAAAATTGTTATGAATTACGCAATTCATAGTTTTGTAGGAAATTAACTGCTCTACAAAAATGGTCTCTTATGATTTGTCGATTAAATTAAGCGTTTAAAAGATATTCATCGTCACACTTCAATGCTTACTAATTTTAATAGTTTTTGATGAATAATTCGAAAAATTTCAATTTAATTTATGAGTTTCACGAAAATTTATACATATTTGAGTTTCTTTCGTAAGAGTAACTCTTATAGAAGTTTACCTTTCGAATTAAATTGAAATTTTTCGAATTATTCATCAAAAACTATTAAAATTAGTATGCATTGAAGTTTGACGATGAATATCTCTTAAACGCTTAATTTAATCGACAAATCATAAGAGACCATTTTTGTAGAGCAGTTAATTTCCTATAAAACTATGAATTGCGCAATTCATAACAATTTTTTGTAAGCGAGTTATAAAATTCATAATCAAAACAGAAATGTCTTTTAAAATAATCAAACTTTAACCTTTGATATCTTTAAACGGTGAGGTTTACGAAAAAATTGTAAGATACCTTTTTTGTAGAGCGTTCGATTTCCTACAAGAATATCAGGAGAGATACTTTTTAACGAACAGTTGTCAAACAGATATGAATTTTTGTTTCTAATACTGAGAAAAAAATGGAAAATTGTAAAGCGGAGAACCTTTTTATCAAAGTTAAGAGCTCATATTTGGTGAGAATTTTCTAGAGGTGTCTACCAACCGATTTTTCAGAGTATAAAGTTAAAAAAAAATGATCGGTTTTTTTTGACCCACCCTAATGGCCACTTTTTTTAATTAATCAATTTTTATAATTAATTAATTTTATCCACGGCCGTTATTAATAGGCCTTTTAATCACGGGTCTGTAAAAATAAACACTTTAAAACGGCCGTGGATAAAGTATAGTATTCTACTCGCGTTTGCTAGCTATTAATAATTCGGGTGATTATTATACCCTCGTTGCTGCTACGCAGCTCGGAATTTAAGACGCACGGCTATAAAAAATGTCTTCTCTACCTTGGTATATAATAATTAGCATGCCAAAAATATGTTGTCAATCATGACATGCACAGTAACTTTTGTTTTGGCTAATTTAAAGCCAATACAGGTACCTAAGTACCTAGGTACTTAGAAAATGAATTTTGCCGTAGTTGAAATAAAACCTTAGATCATTTTATGGTTTATACCTATAAACTTAAATATACGACTCATTCATACAGGCCGAAATAGTTATTTATGGTACTAGTGGGTAAAGTAAGATATTGCCCATGAGAAAATTAACCTGCTTGGCTGACGCCTCGTTTGGACTTTTTCAGCCAAGCAGGTTAATTTTCGAGAGGGCAATATCGGTTTACCCATGAGTGCCATACAAGGTTTTATCCAATAAATAGCTTAGGAATTCATATTTTTATTAAAAATTTTAATGACATTTACAAGAAAATAATTTGACAAGTGACAGTTGAGTGGGTAAAATAAATAATTATCCACTCATTCAGGCCTATTCACATGTACCATTGAAATCTATTCAATATTGACAAAAATTACAATCCCATGCAGTTTTAATACATGACCTTGCAATTTTCGTCAATATTGCCACAAATCTCAATATCAATGGTACGTGTGAATAGGCCTGAATAAAGTAAAAGCCACACGGGGGTTATTATTGAGTTTATCTATTTAAAATAAAGCTGGTAATTGTCTTATTATCTGTATGTATTTGATAAAAGTATTAAAACACTTTGCCGGTCCAAAATTATGGACTCCCTTGGGCAAAATTTCAACTTCCTGAATATAAAATATAATATTTCGCAAAAACTAGACAATGTAACCAAATTTTAAGAACAGATATGGATTCAGCCGATCAAAATCTGTAAGGAAGTTTTTATTAGGTCAAAGATGAATAACTGCTCCTTGGTAAAAGTGTTAAGTTTAAGACGATGATGCAAAAAAGCCATCTAACGATTTTTTTAATTTTTACACAGAATGCGTAAAATACACCAGAGAATCCCCTGGTAGAAAAGTAGATAAATCTAACTTAACATAACATTAGATTAATGACATTTTTATGTTTAGTCTCAAACGTTATACAAAAACTTTATAAAATATATAAATCTAACCTTAAAAACTAACCTTTGACAAAAACGTTATAAAATATATAAATCTAACCTTAAAAACTAACGTTTGATAAAAACGTTATAAAATACATAAATCTAACGTTAGTTTCGTAACTAAATTCTAACCTTTTTCTAATCTTATTCTAACTTCAAATATTTTTTAAATTTCCATTATTAATACGTAAGCTATAGTAGAAAATACTCATTTCAGACAGCTATGTGCCTAGGTTTGATAATTATTTATTATTTCTATAATAAGTTTAAAAATATATCCCCAAAAGTCAAAATTATAGTAAGTCTGGCAACGCTGTACTATAATTGAAAAAATATTTTAAGATTCTGAATGTATAAATAAATATTAACCAACTAAATATAAGGTTTTTCTGAGAGGTAAACGTATTTATCGAAGTATAACAGGATATTACCCTAAAATATTTAGATAAATGTAACGAAATTATGTTTAAAATTATTACAATTGCTAAAATATATTAAGATTTATTTATATGAATAAATTTATCTCCAACTGCCATTTTATGATGCAGGTAGAAATTTCCTAGTTGGCCACGCCCCCTCCGAAAGTTAGAAATGAAACGTATTTCTAACTTAAAAATCTAACGTTAGATTTACGTTTGTAACTAACGTTAGATTCGTTTGTAACTAACTATAGAACGTTAAAAAGCGGGACATTTGCACATATTTTATAACGTACTTTTATACAGTTTTCTAACATTAGAAAAACGTTATTCTAACGTTAAATTTCTACTAGGGTCATAATAAAAAAAATATATCGAAGTTGCCAGACCTTTTAGGTGAAAATTTTTAAAACCACCCGTGCCACTTTTGTCAAGCTAATAATGTCTAATATCTAATAAATAATAATCTAAAATAATATATATTTTTTCTTCAAGTAATTTGAAAAGTCCGCCACTAAGGGACGCTGCTTTCGAGTTTACGAGTAATACTACTGATACGATGGGAGATAACACTGGTAAAACTGGATCCACTTGTTTATCAGGTAACTAACAGTAGGTATAGTATACAATTGGCTGTTCCAAAAGAGCCCTTTATTTTTCTTTTTTGATATCTAGGCTTACCACAAGGGGGACACTTGTCCACATTTTTATTTAATTTTTTTATAAATGACATAAAAAGACATCTAGGCTTTTTATTCTTTTTATTGTTCGCGGATGATTTGAAAATGTATCTTATTATTAGAAGTCTGCTTGATTGTCTACGACTTCAGGAAGCTTTAGACAAACTTTTTGAATGGTGTGTTGCTAATGGCATGCGTCTTAATGCAGATAAGTGCAAAACTATGCATTTTAATCGCAGTATTAATCCCATTAATTTTAATTATAATATAAATGGTGTAGATCTTGAAAATGTTTCTGTTATTAAAGATCTAGGAGTTACCTTTTTTGATATCTAGGCTTACCACAAGGGGGACACTTGTCCACATTTTTATTTATTTTTTTTATAAATGACATAAAAAAACATCTAGGCTTTTTATTCTTTTTATTGTTCGCGGATGATTTGAAAATGTATCTTATTATTAGAAGTCTGCTTGATTGTCTACGACTTCAGGAAGCTCTAGACAAACTTTTTGAATGGTGTGTTGCTAATGGCATGCGTCTTAATGCAGATAAGTGCAAAACTATGCATTTTAATCGCAGTATTAATCCCATTAATTTTAATTATAATATAAATGGTGTAGATCTTGAAAATGTTTCTGTTATTAAAGATCTAGGAGTTACCTATGATAACAAAATGTGTTTTGACAAACACATACAATTACAGGTAAACAAATCACTAAAACTCTTGGGTTTTCTAAAAAGAAATTTAAAAGACTTTAGTAATGTAAATTGTCTTAAAAGTTTATATTACTCTATAGTACGTTCGCATTTAGAGTTTTCCTCGATAATTTGGTCTCCTTTTTATATTGAAAACAAGCTTAAAATTGAAAGGGTACAAAACAGATTTTTAAATTTTTTAAATTTCAAATCGAGTTTAATGCTTCCAAATCATAACTCTATAAGAATTTATTTTCAAATAAGTACGCTTGAAAACCGAAGAATCTACTTAGATTTGGTTTTTCTATACAAATTAATTAATGGTATTATAGATTGTCCATTTTTCATTTTTAAATTTTTTGGTTCCAGCAAGGAATACTAGAATTAACAATAACAATCGAACTTTTTACGTGAACTATTGCAAGACAAATTATATGTTAAATGCACCAGTTAATAGACTTTGTAGAATCGCAAATAATCTGGATTTGGATTTTTCACTGACTCTTGATAGGTTTAAGACACAAGTGAATTTAAAACTTAGTCAAATATAATTTTTTATTTATTTTAACTCTTTTAATTTATGTTTATTGTTGTGTTTATTTTAATATGTATCTGTCTCATTATATTTAGTTTTTAGACAGTTTTTATTCTTGTATTTATAAATTTAGTTTTTAAGTGATTATATGTTTGTAAATTCTAAATGGATTATCCGTCAATAAAGATATTATTATTATTATTATTACCTCCGACATGAAGAGAAAACTCACCCTGCAAAATTTCAGCCCAATCCGATATCGTTAACCCGTGCCGCAATACTATTTTTTGAATTTTATCACTTGATGGGTGAAACTTAAATTTGTTTATTATCTTAAAATTTTCATTTAGAAAATTCTGAAAATATGAGAGTGTTGAAACTTCTCTAACGGTCCTAACTGGGCCCCTAAAGTTCGTGAAATTATCCACAAATCGTAAAAAATCTGTAATTTTTGTACAAGTGAAAATTTTAAAGACCTTGGAAACTTATTTTTTTCCTTTTAAGCATAAGGTGGAGTGGCGTAAGTGTAAAAACGCATAGTTCGTTTTTAAAAATTAGCCTTGACTAAATAAGCATCAGCAGGGCAGTACGTATCTTTTTGTAGGTAACCTGGGGGTTTAGAAAAACAGTAGTTGCAAGTTTTTGAGTAATTTTATACCACAATTTTTTAATCTAAAAAAATATTTTACCATGTCGTGTGGTTACACTTTCCCCGCCATTTGGGGCAAGTGTAACCACGGCTGGCCGCAGGGATATAAAACTTGGTGTATGTTATGGACTTAAGTGTAACATAGTCCAAGAATTTAGCTTTCATCCAAAAAAAATCATTTTTTTATCTCTCATAGCAAAAAAGATATAAACTTATTTGTAGATAATACCATTTAACTTCAATTTAAAATCTGAAACAAAAGAAAACCTATACTAAACTAAACTAAAAAACCTATAAAAACTTATACTCAATTTATTTAAAAACGCATTTACACTTACCCCAGGACCACCAGTTACACTTGCCCCTTCTATGGGTAACCAGTCATTTAAAATTTTAAGGCTTGGTCGTGAACAATTTTTGATATCAAATTATTATTTATTATTTTGTGTCATCCCTAAACAAATGTATGCTGTCCCGAACGAGTTTGAAGTTGTAGTGGTGATGTGCAATACAGGTACAAGTGTACCATAGAAATTTAAATTCGTAGTTTCGCCTGCGGCGCTTGAATTTCTTTCATTTTTTTGAAGTTTTAAATTAAAATAGATCATATTTTTTTAAATTTTCGCCTTTGGAGCTGGGGCTTTCTTACGTTAAGCCCTTCCCACAAAATGTTCCATATATGGCACACACGGTTTTTTTAGTGTATCTCTAGTGTTATCTCTGTTGAAGTTTTAAAATTAAAATAGATCATATTTTTTTAATTTTCGCCTTTGGAGCTGGGGCTTTCTTACGTTAAGCCCTTCCCACATAATGTCCCATATATGGCACACAGGGTTTTTGTAGTGTATCTCTAGTGTTATCTCTAAAACGAGCTTTTACTCATTTGCAAATGAATAAAGAAGCCTATTACAGACAAATGTAAATAGGCTCTTAAAACTGCAAAGTTATTTAAGGTCTGTTCATCCAAAGTTTGGTTACTGACACAGAAAAACGTCGTAAGTAAATTATTAAAAAAATTTTTCGGGATCACATTCCGAAAAATTGATTTTTCGATGTCCGTCCGTCCGTAGGTCCAGACCTACAGGCCAAACCGTTTAAGAGATCAAAACTAAACTTTAAACCTAAAGTTTTTAGAGGATTGCTCAGGAGGATTTTATTAATTTCTATTATGTCATCTGTAGTTTACTGATGAAAAAAAAATTGAAAAATTAAATTTTTCCAAAAACTGATTATAAAAATAACAAATTAATCAAAAGCTTAAAACTAATTCAAACCTTTAAGCGAAAAAGTCCAAATCGTACCATGTTTAGTTTATTTTTTTGTCTCTTTATAGATGGTATAGGTAACACCAGTGTGGAACCACTTTGGAGATCAAATTATAAAGGAGACTATGGGGAAAATGTTAATCCCATCTGTACAACAGATTTAATTGTCTGGGCATTCCAAGTTTCCAGAGGAATGGAGTACCTAGCATCCAGAAAGGTAATTTTTATAAATCAAATAATACAACGCACATTAAATTCCGGACTTTTTTTTGACATTTTTTAAATTCAAATATTTCGAAAACTAATTAATGGATTTGTCTGATTCTTTTTTTGTTTTAAAGCCTAAACATTCTCTATTTTTGTTTGTTTTAAGATTGATTAACATTTTTTTTTTCGTGTTAACAGCAACAAATAATATACAACTATGTTTTTACCCCATCTTCTAGGACTTGCATGGTACGCCACTGCAACTATTTATCAAATTATTAAAGTCTTTCATATTGCCGCAGTTTTAATGAATATTTTCTTTTTTATTTTTTTACATTTTTACTTCTGGTTTAGGAGATATAAGGATTTTCCTGAAAGTTGTCATTTAAAAAGTACTACATGAATTTGATTGATGCTGTGCTTTAAATTTGAAGCTTAACCGAGTTACGTTTTTCTTCTAATCAAGTTTATCAAAAACATAAATTGGGTTTGAAAAACTTGAGTAGAAGAAAAAATAGGGTCACTCCGTCCGGCGGCAGTTCTGCAAAATCACCGTTAAGCCTCCGTCAGACGGCAATAGAAAGTTGATGAAGAAACTGTAGAAGAAGAAGTTAAAGAAATGAGCTTCAAATAAAAAACTCTGCCGATTTAGTACTTTTTAAGTAAAAATTACAACTTCCAGAAAAATGCTGATATATCCTAAACCAGAAAAAGAACGGACACCTTGAAAATCGTTGTTTTAATTACTAAGAAATAATGGAATGTTTGAAATTGTACTTAACTAAGTGAAATTTTATGTTGACACTTAAAAAAATGGAACAAAAATATCCATTAACAAAAAAAAATAAAAACCGCAAAAAATTGAAATGAACGTTTTTATGAAAACTTAAAACAATAAAATAACACAATAACAAACTAACAAAACAAAATTAATAATTAGTATTACCACCACGAGCTCTAATAGCCTCCCCCAACGACGTGGCATACTTTGAAGGAGGGTGACAATATCCTGTTGGGGTATTTGTGCCCATTCTTCTTGCAATACCACTCAAGTAAGAACTGCTGCCGGCCGGAGTGACCCTATTTTTTCTTCTACTCAAGTTTTTCAAACCCAATTTATGTTTTTGATAAACTTGATTAGAAGAAAAACGTAACTCGGTTAAGATTCAAATTTAAAGCACAGCATCAATCAACTTCATATAGTACTTTTTAAGTTAACTGAAAAAATGACAACTTTCAGAAAAATCCTGATATCTCCTAAACCAGAAGTAAAAATATAAAAAACTAAAAAAGAAAATATTCATTAAAACTGCGGCAATAAGAAAGACTTTAATAATTTGATAAACAGTTGCAGTGGCGTACCATGCAAGTCCTAGAAGATGGGGTAAAAAACATAGTTGTACATTATTTGTTGCTGTTAACACGAAAAAAAAAAATTATCAATCTTAAAACAAACAAAAGTAGAGAATGTTTAAGCTTTAAAACAAAAAAAAGAATCAGTCAAATCCATTAATTAGTTTTCGAAATATTTGAATTTAAAAAATGTCAAATTTTTAAGTGTCCGGAATTTAATGTGTTGCAGAACAAAACGACAAAATTTACACGATTTAAAGAGTAAGAAAGTGCCATCTTTCATACTCGTGCGAAGAAATACCATTCGTGTGGAAAAACAAAGCTATAATGATTTTTTAAAAATATTTTCCGTTTTATTTTTCCATCATATTTTTATGTATCTGGATAAGGGGGAAATTTTCATTTAGGTGTAACTAGATAATTATAAAAATATGAGAATGATACAACTTCTTTAAGGGTCCTTCCTAATTGGGCCCTTAAAATTCGTAAAATAGCCTTTTGATCATTTTGAAATTTTACACAAAAATGGGTAATTTTTACGATTTTTAGGGGCCCAGGATCCTCAGAGAAGCTTTCGGATCGATCGCTGAAAAGTCTAGATTCTTATTAAATCAAAAAGTTACTGTAGTGAGAGCGTACAATTGGTGGCGCCATCTAATGTTGCACAAAGGTACTATTAATTTTTGTTATTTTTTTAGGTATTACACGGTGATCTAGCAGCAAGAAACATATTATTAGCCGAAAATAATATAGTAAAAATTTGTGATTTTGGACTTGCCAGAAATATGTACAAGAATGAAAATTATACAAAAAAAGAAAGTGTAAGTTAAATCAAATAAAAGTCTGCATTCATCAATGACACTGGATCACAAAAAATACACTGCCCAGTAAAAGAGCTTTCCCATTTTACACCTCCGCGCGTAAAATGGATTTTTTTATTATCAGATTCACTTTCAGCAACCATAAAAACCTTAATATACCAATTTTCACGAAAACTACCCTCTGCCCCTTTGGGGGTGAAGTTAGAATTTTGTTATAATCAGATTCCCTTTCAACAACCTCAAAAACCCCAATATACCAATTTTCATGAAAACTACCCCTCACCCCTCAGGGGGTGGATTTAGAATATTATTATTATCAGATTCACTTTCAGCAACCTCAAAAACCCCAATACTCCAGTTTTCACAAAAACTACTCCCCACCCCTCAGGGGTGAAATTAGGAAAAAAAATGTGATAATAAAAATCAATTTCACGCGCGGAGGTGAAAAATGGGAAAGCTCTTTTACTGAGCAGTGTTTTATTATCATATTTAGTTTCAGCAACTTTGAAAACCCCTATATGCCAACTTTCACAAAATCACCCCCCAACCCCTGGGGGTAGGGGTAGAGTTACACCATTTTTATTATCAGATTCATTTCCAGCAACCTAAAAAACGTCAATATACCAATTTTCACAAAAATGACCCCCACCCCTAAGGGGGTGGGTTTCAAAAAATATATTTCAAGATTCATTTTTATCAACCTCAAATACCCCTATCTACAAATTTTCACGAAAATCCGGAAAACATTTCAAAATATTTACCCCCTCACCCCCTCGGGAGTGAAGTTAGAGAAATTTTATCATCAGATTCAATTTCAGCAACCTTAAAAACCTCTATATAGCAATTTTAATTTTTTTCTAAAAAAATGTATTTTTCCCCCATTTGCCCCCCTTGGCGCACGCCAATGTTCACCAAAAACAATCCCGAGCAAGAACTTTTGGTAACATACCTGTATGCCAAAATTCAAGGCTCTAGCTTAAAGCATTCTTAAGTTATCGTGCTTACAAGATTTCCCGGACAGACCGACCGACCGACAATTTTTTTTTTGCTTGAAATTGATTTATATCGACATATAACGTCATAAAACGCTAAAATTCGAAAAAAAAAAATTGAAAAAGTCCAAACGAATGCCTTGTATTCGTGTATTTCCGAAATTTTGAAAATTTTCAAAATGGAAAAGCAAAATAAAGTTAGTTTTTATAAACCAGAATATATTTTTCTACGACTGCTTTAGAATGTAAGCAAATACACACACTTTTCAAACACAGAATGAATACATTCTAGCTCTAGATACGGTATGAATATTCCGTATCAAGTGTTAGAATGAGCACATGTAGTGCCATCTCTTGTTTATAAAAGTAAAGAAAACTGTAGCAAAATTAGCAAAAATATATATATATTTTTCCATGAAACATTGAATAATTTAATGCAATTTAAAGTTTTGCGTTAAAATTACATAAAGTTTATTAGTTTTTCTTAATATTTGACCAGTTTTTTATCAATTTAGTTCAAAAAATTAAAACTGCTCGATCTATTGTTAAATATTTAAACCTGATGTCACAACAATCTCACATAACCTTCAATTTTTGCATTATAATTTGTAAATATGTGCTAAAATTAAATAAAAATCTTTTTTAAGTACTGATTTGATAAAATTATCAAATAACATTAATTGCTTTATTTAAAAATATGTGTTTTATTGCATTTACAATGTCGAGTCACAAAAAACATTGTTTTTAACTTTGTCTGCAGTTTAAAGCAATACAGTTTTTTATATTTGCAGTCGAAGAAAAAGTATAGTCTACAACACGTATGGAATAGTCATTCCGCGTTCGCAGGACCGTTATACTCGCCTACCGGCTCGTATGACAAATTTTCCGCTCACGCGGAATATTGTCTATTCCATACTAGTTATAGAATATACTATTTTCTACCTATTTTTGGGAACTGAAAACGAATATGGCAATGAAAAAAGTTATTGGCCTTTAAAATAGAGAACTTAATTTAAATTGATGACTGATTTAGGGATTTTTGTTTTGGGTTGGCATTACAGTTTACACTATGTTTAAAATTCTAAGAACAAATGATATTTTGATATATTTTACAGTCATCTCTTCTTTTTTCACTGCAATTAACCAGTCCACGATTTTAACACGGTAAAAAATAACCCAAACACAAAATTTTGTAAAAAATTAAACTTTAAATCGACATTGACATTTGCACGCAAAACGTCAAGAGATAGGCTTTTGTAAGTTGCCAACCCAACAGAAAAAAAAGTAGAGACCTCTTATGGGCCTATAAGAACACGCAAAATGCGTGTGATTATGAGCTTATAAGAGTCGCAAAATAGAAAAAATATATTAAAATATTGCTAAATAAAAATTATTAATTTTTTACAGGGCCACGAAGCCCAGTTGGCACTTTTTTTGTGTTTTCCGATATATTTCATTTCAATTTAAGGGGTTATATACCAACTGGCTCCGGAAAATTAAGGGTTTTTATTGATTTTTTTTCAGATATGTAATCACAACTTTATTCGAACAACCTACAAAATATCAAATAGTATATGTTTTGATGTGTTTGTAAAAAAAAAATTATTGCAAAAC
>OY294050.1:42646040-42686245 GCA_958510825.1 Brachypterus glaber | reverse complement strand
GGATAATTTTTATCTATTTTTATCCGGTTTATACGGAATATCAGTATAATTCTAAAAAATTGGGATTCAATTATCAAACAAACAAAAAAATCAGTCAAATCGGTTCACTCATTCAAAAGTTATAGATTTTTGGCCGCTATTGCCTACTGACTCCGACCTCAATTTTCCAATTTTTAGATTATCTAATATTAATTTTTGCGCAAAGCTTAATTTTTTAATTATATATTTTCCCAAGATAGCCAAATTAGTTTTTTATCTAAATGTTTTTGTGTTGTGGTGTTTTTCTAAAAATAATTTTTATACAATAACCTTTTATTTCATTATAATATTATTTCCAAATCATTTATTTTCTTTTATTTATAGTAAAATTAATAATTTCCATTTGTATACTCGCCTCAGTGTGCTAGTCAAACAGTATTATTAAATAAATATGATAGATATCGAAAGAAAAATATATCTCTCTCGTTCTTACTTAATCTCCTGCACAATAAAATCGATTGCGAATATTTATTAAGTAAAATTAATTTTTTCTACGACTGTCTTAGATTGTTAGTTAAATTGCACAGAAAACTCTTACGGTATATTGCACATTCTGTAACCGGATGAAACCTATTGCGGTATATGAAAACTATTACGTTTTATGGCACATTCCGTGATAGGTTTCATTTACAGGAATATGTGTCATATTTTTAGCAAAATCAACGAAATCCAAAATTTGGATGTAAATTATTGTTTTTTATTAAAACTTTTGGTTATTATGTAATTAAAAAAAAATGAATGTATAAAACTTCAGTCGTAGAAAAAGTATAGTCTGCAACAGGTGTAGAATAACTATTCCTCACTCGTAGACCTTCCCAGCTTGCTGTTGACGTCTACCGTTGTCAAAATTATTAACGTATATTTTTATTAATTTTAAATAAAATTTCCATCAGAACAATATGTTATTACAAAGGACAGAAATTTTAATTTTAAACAAAATTATAAAAATATTAATTTATTATTCCATCAATCTATTTTCTAATCATCGTACAGCCCGAAACTGTCAGTCTACCAATATCACTCTGTACGATGATTAGAAAATAGATTGATGGAATAATAAATTAATATTTTTATAATTTTGTTTAAAATTAAAAATTTCTGTCCTTACTAATTTTACGTCTAACCACCCGTTAGTGGTACTATGTGCTTGAGACACACAAGTCTTCAACTTGCTACCATTCAAAGTCTCCAGATTAGGAGAGGTATGAGTAGTTGTCTACATCTAGAAATAGATGGCGCACAAGTCTACATCAATCTAATGGCTATATTCCTTTTGCGAGTAAAGTCTAAAAACGTTTTCTTAATCAGCGTGCAGAGTTGACTCTTGGTACTGAAGAGGGCCAGCAGCCCGAAACTGTCAGTCTACCAATATCACTCTGTACGATGATTAGAAAATAGATTGATGGAATAATAAATTAATATTTTTATAATTTTGTTTAAAATTAAAAATTTCTGTCCTTACTAATTTTACGTCTAACCACCCGTTAGTGGTACTATGTGCTTGAGACACACAAGTCTTCAACTTGCTACCATTCAAAGTCTCCAGATTAGGAGAGGTATGAGTAGTTGTCTACATCTAGAAATAGATGGCGCACAAGTCTACATCAATCTAATGGCTATATTCCTTTTGCGAGTAAAGTCTAAAAACGTTTTCTTAATCAGCGTGCAGAGTTGACTCTTGGTACTGAAGAGGGCCAGCAGCCCGAAACTGTCAGTCTACCAATATCACTCTGTACGATGATTAGAAAATAGATTGATGGAATAATAAATTAATATTTTTATAATTTTGTTTAAAATTAAAAATTTCTGTCCTTACTAATTTTACGTCTAACCACCCGTTAGTGGTACTATGTGCTTGAGACACACAAGTCTTCAACTTGCTACCATTCAAAGTCTCCAGATTAGGAGAGGTATGAGTAGTTGTCTACATCTAGAAATAGATGGCGCACAAGTCTACATCAATCTAATGGCTATATTCCTTTTGCGAGTAAAGTCTAAAAACGTTTTCTTAATCAGCGTGCAGAGTTGACTCTTGGTACTGAAGAGGGCCAGGAGCCCGAAACTGTCAGTCTACCAATATCACTCTGTACGATGATTAGAAAATAGATTGATGGAATAATAAATATGTTATTACAAAAATAATTACTTATAACTGCATTGTATAGCTAACTGTTCCTATTACACCCAACTTGTAAGTTTAGTGTAATACGAACTGTTATAATTTTTCTGAGCTCAGAAAATGGCCCACTTAAAACTTGGTCCAGGTATGATGTCAAATAGCCTTAGAACTGATTGCTCGATTGCTTTTTGTATTTTATTTTGGAGAGTTGCTCTTTGAGATTGAGATTAAATATTTTTTTTAATTGTCATATTTTTTGAGAATTTTTAGAGCACTGGAATTAAACTTAGCCATGTATAAAAGGATGTACTTTAACTTCTGGTTTTTGATTCATGTCTCTATCTTGCTTAGTTTGGAAGATACACGTTATCAAGCAAAAGAAGATACCCATTCATACACGGTGACTTTGAAATAGGGTCGGAAATTTTAACTGATGATTCTACATCATAAAATATGACAAAAAGTTCCTATAAACATATGTCTAAAAATGCGTCATAAGGGAGCTACGCCCCTTTGAAATTAGCTAAAAAAATCGGTTTTTATTTAATAACTCAGGAACCCTTTGAGATATATCAACGAGGTTTTGCACGTCAACTAATCCTACCAAGGCCCGTTTCTATGTGTTATTTTCATCTACTTATTTCAACCAGGGGTGTGCGAAACGGGGGGGGTTTATCAGTTTTTTGTCCCAAACTTTTTTCTGTGTAACTTTTTTGCAATTTTATTTTTGAAATATGATTCCTCAGGTCAAAATACATAAAAAAGGTACTCTTGTTGTAATACTGTAGGATTAACCGTTTTCGAGAAAAATTCATTTGAAGGTGAAATTCCACAGTTCGAGAACGAAAAATTAAATACTAAAATGTTGAAAACCGACATTTTAATGATGCAATGTTATTCTACATCAAAAACTAAGAAAAAAAGTTTCCAGGTCGAAAAAACGATTTTAAAGCTACCATAGCGCTTTAAAAATGGTGCATATTTAGGAGACCATAGCTCCATTAGGATTGATTTTTGGAAGTACCTGTATATGAGGTTTTTTTCTTAGTTTTTAATGTAGATTCGCCCTGCATCATTAAAATTTTGGTTTTCAACATTTTAGTATTTAATTTTTCGTCCTCGAACCGTAGAATTTCACCTTCAAATGAATTTTTCTCGAAAACGGTTAATCCTACAGTATTACAACAAGAGAACCTTTTTTATGTATTTTGACCTGAGGAATCATATTTCAAAAATAAAATTCCAAAAAAGTTACACAGAACAAAGTTTGGGACAAAAAACTGATAAGCCCTCCCCGTTTCGCACACCCCTGGTTGAAATAAGTAGATGAAAATAACACATAAAAACGGGCCTTGGTAGGATTAGTTGACGTGCAAAACCTCGTTGATATATCTCAAAGGGTTCCTGAGTTATTAAATAAAAACCGATTTTTTTAGCCACTTTCAAAGGGGCATTTTTAGACATATGTTTATAGGAACTTTTTGTCATATTTTATGATGTAGAATCATCAGTTAAAATTTCCGACCCTATTTCAAATACACCGTGTATATAAATTGTGTCATCTTGAACTGCTCTACCATTCTTTGAATGGGCAGCTATTTCCGTTCTAATATTTAAGCTTAAATGAGCCACGTTAAACGTTACTAAATATAAAATTGAAAGTTTTTGCCCGATTTGTATAATTGAACTTTTTGATTTTTGGGGAAAAGGGCTTTGGATCTGACTAAAATTGTTATCTAATTTTGCTGTGACGTTTCGACGATGGACTTTCGTTGTTTTCGAACAGATAATTAAAGCCAAAGATTAGTCATTGTCACTAACAGTAAACACTCACATAAATAAAACATTATTTAAACAAATAAATAACAGTTAAAAAATAAAATTAAGACAGTGTACTTTTCTATACAGTAGGTTCGGTTGCTGCGAAATATTTATAATTATAGCATGATTATTATAAATATTTATAATGATCATACTCTAATTATTATTTTGTAAAAAATTAAATCAATTTTGCAATTTTACATTATCTTTTATCAAAAATTAACTTTTAAAACTCTGTTTTTAGATTACACCAAAATCTTTTAAAATCAAGCGACAATTATGTAAATATGGCGAAGAATAAAAATAAAGGTGACGATACAAAGGCTGTGACTTATGTAAATGATAGTGCCGTATGGATTAATGGTGACAACAAAGCATGAATAATATTGTTCAAATTGTTTAATATCTTTTCTCAGCATCATACTGGTAAAAATGCTTTCTAAGAAGTGTTAAAAAGAAACCGAATGTTTCGACTTATCAGTAAAAAACTATCTAATTGTGTCGTTCTAAAAGATCTCTAATTTTAGTTAGCCCATTTCGAAACGCAATTGTTTTCACATATGCCCAAAAATATTGCATATCTATACAGTGTGATTATAAAGTGCCGAACAGTTTGAAAAGAAAATACTCTTCGTTTGAAGCCACGCGTCTGTGCTACAAGCCCATGTGTTTGCTATGTACGACAGCTCGGTGGCCAGTAAAACGCACACAGCTCTCTTGCATTTTACTCATCGCTAATGTCAGTTTTGCATTAAAAAATGTTCGGCATTTTATAATCCCACGGTATAAGTTTGAACTAAATTAACCCTTGGGCGGTCGCTTAAAAAATCGCACCACTGGTCGCATGCCAAATTTAAAAAATAGTTAATATTTTAAATTTTAAGCTTTCATGGCCACTAAGATATAAAGAACTTTAAATTTCTTTGCTAATACATTTTCACTTTCCGACGTTTCGTCTCTTACTGCTATTAATACCTGAAGATGTCTCTAGCATTAAAGTGTCTTTGCTGGAGGAATCCAATGGTCGCAATAATAAAAATAAGCCAAAAATACATATGCAATATCTTTGGACTTACGTTACAGAATGTCTTATTTAAATCCGACCTAAATAACACACGAACAAAGCAAAATATTAAAATTTCGTAGAACATTTTTTATTTAAAACTCAGATTTGTACATATTGAGTTTGTAAATAGTTATTTTCTTAACTAGTGTATTAAGTAGCATTTTACCCACGCAAAGAATATTCTTAAGTGGATAAAATCACTTAATACACGTGTTAAGAATTTAATTTTATCCAACACCTTTTATTTTTAAATAAAAATCTATAATTTTGCGAAAAATTATGTCAAAAATATTAAGATTAATTTTTCTTAATACTAAAATAATAGGTAGCCATGGCCTAAGTATGTCTATTAAAAATAAACAATTGCTAGTTTTACATTTCTTACAAACGTCAAAATGGACGCGGTGATGACAGAATTTTTAATAAAAACAGTATTTTATTCAAAAACTAAAGAAGAAGAAGAATTTTGATTATTGTATTTTTAGTACTTGCTGCTCATAGTGTTTAATTTAGTTTTAGATGTTAATTTTTTTTGTTTTTATCTCTTTTTTCTTTTGTGACTCATCCTGTAATTGGTCATGTACTGTTGGATGTAATAAATAAATAAATAAATAAAAATAAATAAATAAATAAAGAATAATTTGGGGTTTTCTTTAATTTTTATGGTTTAGTTAACGTGCTTTTATTTATAGAATAGTTATAATACTTAATAGGGTATGTAACTAATTTTGGGTGAGATCAACGTAAAGGAGTGGGTGAAAAATTTTTTAGTCACTAGTGGAAAAAAACTCACTTTTGATATTTAAAATAGTGCTCAAAACAAGTGTTTCTGTGAAGGTGTTGGATAAAAGACATTTATCCAACACCTTCATAGAAACACTTGTTTTTAGTACCTTTTAAATATAAAAAGTTATTTTTTTTTCCATTAGTGACTAAAAAATGTTTTGCGTATTAAGGAAACCTAATCTTTTTGTCACAATTTTTTGCTAAATTATAAGTTTTTATTTAAAATTAAAGGGTGTTGGATAAAATTTAATTCTCAGCTCGTGTATTAAGTGATTTTATCCACTTAAGAATATCTACTAATACACTAGTTAGGAAAATAACTATTTAAATGCCTTATTACAAGGTGTCTATTTATGATTTTAATGTGGGGCTCGTTTAGTATGATTATAATTTTAATAAAGACATATTCGAGTCTTCTCATCGATAAATCGAATCGATTTGTTTCATATAACTTTCATATTTTGTTTGGTTCTCAATATTAACTTTAGGTAGCCTTCATAATATAATTAATTAATTAAAAAACTTGGTACATTTTAAAAATGTAGAAAAATATATTTGTAATAATTTACTATTTTACTATTCCTTACAACTACTTTTGTTTTGATTAACACAGTCGTCCAAACCAAAGTGACTGATCGATTTCGTGCTTTTTAGCACTCTTCAGAGCAACATATCAGTATAAGGACAACTGTGAAAATCAAATCTTTTCCATATGCTATATGGAGTAGAAAAATAATTGTAAGGAAAAGCAATAACAGTTAGCGACATCTTCTGCTAAAAACAGAGACTGGATAAAACCTAACGATAGTCCCAAAAAGGAAGCAATTTATAAGGTTTCAAGAACCTCTTGCACGCAGTCGATAGGGGGCAGCATTTTATGCCACGGTGGACATTTGCCGCCAATTGAATCCTAAACGCTATAGATTACCTTTACTGTGGTATCAGAATTAATTAATTAATTAAAAACTTGGTACATTTTAAAAATGTAGAAAAATATATTTGTAATAATTTACTATTTTTCTACTCCATATAGCATATGGAAAAGATTTGATTTTTACAGTTGTCCCTACTACCGATATGTGGTTCTGAAGAGTGCTAAAAAGCACGAAATCGATCAGTCACTTCGGTTTGGACGACTGTTTTAATCAAAACAAAAGTAGTTGTAAGGAATAGTAAAATAGTTTATAAGGCTGTGTTTATTATTGGCTCACAAGTGCTTATTTTATAAATAAATGCACCATTGAAATCAATTTTTTATTCGATTGTATTTAAAAACACCATTTTTTGTATAATAAATCTGTAAGAAAAGTTTAATTTTTCGCACTAGGGCGATAAGTAAACTAGTCAACTTTAGATTTTAAGCTTTCACGGCCATTAAGATATAAAGAACTTTCACTTTCGGGTTTAGACCGTGTTAATGGATTTTCACTTTCCGACGTTTCGTCTCTTACTACTAGAGACATCTTCAGGGATTAATCTGAAACTAAGTTTCGAATCAACTTGTGTCACTATTTATGACGAGTTGTGGTTATTCACCCGTGACGAGGTTTTTCCTATCAACGACTTCCATATTGCAGGTAAGTGGTAACCATTGTCCCGATTGATATTGTTAGGATGCTTGATGATTTCTATCGATTCCCGTATCTTCCTTGGCATTTTTCTGTTTTCTGTTAATATTTGTTTTGTTTCAGACAAATTGATTTTATGACCTGTTTCATGTACATGTTCGGCTACTGCCGATAAGGAAATTTGTTTCTTTCTTATATTGTTGTCGGTCCAACCAAAAATTAGGTCAATGTTTGACTTCAACAAAAGACAAAATACCCCTGAGTTCAGAAGGCGTATATAAAATACCTTGCTCCTGTGGTACGGTTTACATAGGTGAAACTAAGAGAAAAATTTCTACAAGTCTTCAAGAGCATGAGCGCAATATAAGAAAGAAACAAATTTCCTTATCGGCAGTAGCCGAACATGTACATGAAACAGGTCATAAAATCAATTTGTCTGAAACAAAACAAATATTAACAGAAAACAGAAAAATGCCAAGGAAGATACGGGAATCGATAGAAATCATCAAGCATCCTAACAATATTAATCGGGACACTGGTTACCACTTACCTGCAATATGGAAGTCGTTGATAGGAAAAACCTCGTCACGGGTGAATAACCACAACTCGTCATAAATAGTGACACAAGTTGATTCGAAACTTAGTTTCAGATTAATCCCTGAAGATGTCTCTAGTAGTAAGAGACGAAACGTCGGAAAGTGAAAATCCATTAACATGGTCTAAACCCGAAAGTGAAAGTTCTTTATAAACTAGTCAACGTTGATTGGATATTTATTAATTGATGACATTTGAACTTAATTGCACGGTGCTTTCTTGGGGTTATTTCTTGTTTTTTTCGAAACCCCGAAATTCCTTTACCATTCGATAGTACCGTCCATTTATATGATTTTCAGCGAAAATTAAAAAAATCTACCGAGCGCTTCGTTTTTTATTAAAAAAAATAAATGCTAAACGAGCTGCGAAGAGTAAAACAAGCCGTGAACATATGTAATCATACGTATTTCATTATATACTATTTACAGTAAGTGGGTATATTCCATATTTCCAATTATTAAAAAAAAAATAAATAAAAAATTCAACATTTTTTTTAATTTGTTTTTGCTTTTTCTCAAAAAGAAAATAAAAAAAAAATGATTTTTTTTTAATTTTTTTTTTATAATTGGAAAAATGCAATATACCTACTTACTGTGAATAGTATATAATGGGATGCGTAGGATTACATATGTTCACGGCTTGTTTTACTTTTCGCAGCTCTTTAGCGTTTATTTTTTTTTAATAAACTAGATGAAACGTTGCAAGCACCCTGTCGAAACATCGGCACTATTGTACACTAGAGCCATCTAGTTTGCAAATTTCAACCTAGGTGTTTTGTTTGATTTTAAATTCTGTATCTTTAAAACATTATATTCTAGCAAAAAAAACTGTATATAACATTTTTTATAGGGCTTTAAAATTTAAAATATAATTTTTTGAAATCGGGTTATAAATATGTGAGATATGTTAAAAAATCCTTTTACTGCTTTAAACGCCAATATCTCGAAAACAATTCGTTTTAGGAAAACGTTGTTTATAACATTTTTTGACCAATTTAAAATTCTTTTATATAAGTGCTGAATTAACCAAATACAATAATAATTGCCTTAATTATAAACAAAAAACGCTAAAAATAGGAGTTTTACCCTATTTTTACCCCCTTACCCCCAATCGTTTACCCCCAAAATCTAATCAGCTCTTCGGAATACGATAAACAATATGCAATAGAGAGTTTACACCCAGACAGACAGACAGACAGACAGACAGACAAATAGACAGATAGAAGGACATACGCAAAAATTTTTTTTACTGATTTCGACTCAGAATGGTCTAAAACTTCGAGAAATGTGAAAAAAACGTGGTCAAAGATTTTGACTTTTCGGCGAAGATTTCAATACATCGGCACTTAGTAGCACTAAGTGCCGATGTAAAAACGAAGCGCTTGGTAGATTTTCGCTGAAAATCATATAAATGGACGGTACTATCGAATGGTAAAGGAATTTCACGGTTTCGAAAAAAACAAAAAATACCCCCAAAAAAGCACAGTGAAATGTTTTGTCAAAAATAAAAGTTTATTTAGATATTACATTCGAATAAAATAATTTCTTTTAGATATTTGATATTTTTATTTTAAAAACTTTAATTTTTTTGTGTATTACACCAACCACAGCCACATTATGTATTTTATAGATAGGAATAATTGTAATGTTAATAGTACTTTTCCTACGATCCTCTATAAAAATGACATTTAGCACACTCTTTTGTTCTTTAGAAAACGCCTCATATCGCACTAGTTTGATATTTTTTCATCACACTCTTGTGATATTTATGTATGGAGGTTTGCCTAATTTTATTTAGATATTTACCTCGTAGATTCTACGAATTTTATTCACCTTGTTTTATAAACCATTTACACCTTTCACCACAGCTTTTATATTTTTTAAGTTTTTTTATCCAAATATTTCTGTTTTTCATGTCAAAAATAGAGACTATAGTTATAACGATACTAATGGTTAACCATTACTGTCTAGTCTAGACAGTTTAGATCTTAAAAAAATTACTTAATTTTTTATTCAGTTACCTTACATTACATAAAAAACATAAAAATACACAGTATTTTTCTTACGAAATGTAAAACAGTTAAATTTTACTGTCTTATATGGCAGCATAACCACATAAATCTAATTTAATAAGCAAACTCAAGTTTGGATTTATTTAGGAATAGGCAACCTATTAAACAGCTATGTATTGTATTAAATATAAAACCAAGAAAACTAAAGCTAAATGAAAATCATATTTCCTGTTCGACAAACCTACATATATAAATTTGTCTGCTATTTATAAGGATTTTGTGCTTTGCCCTTCTTAAAAATTAATAAAAATTAGAATATTTTTAAATAAGAAACTTCATATTTTTTCGGGATCGTAGGAAAAATAGTGTACCTACATAACTCGTTGGAAAGTGTATTTCATACACTTGTGGAGTTTCCTCACTCGCCTGGCGGCTCGGTCGTAAACCCACTCGCGTGAAATATGTCACTTTCCACACTAGTTATGTAATATACTATATTTTTTATCTAAGTCATAGGTTTAGTAATTTTCATTTATGTATATAATTTATGATTTTATTTTATGTTATTTCATTTAAAGCATGTTTCAATATTTTAAGAAAAACACGATAAATTAATCACGGTGCGGTGGTAGGATAATTTAAATCAACTTGAAAACCCATTTCTGTTTCTGTACGTCGATTCTATGAGGCCTAACTTACGTCTCATACTTCATACGTAAGGAAATCGAACCATTCCTAGGTCGCTACTAGCAAAAAAAAAAGCATTTTTTTGTAAAATTCATATATATTTTTTCTAAAATTATTAATTTTTTTATTATGTGGATAAATTTTGACTTAAAATAATCTAGGTTAGTTGCTTAATAAAATTTGTGGTCATAAGTGGCATGGGGGTCATGTGGCTCACCCCCTAGGCATCGAAATATCAGTTTTTTATAATTATGTAAAAAAACTTACTTTCCTTGCAAGATTTCACTTATAATTCTTAAGTTGGTTTCCTTTAAATATATTTTTTTTATTGCTTCCCACCTATATCTAGCTGAGATATTATAAAAATTATATGTTGACACAACTTTTTAATATTTACAGCTCAAAAATTCCTCCAATATGTGTTAAAATTATACCAAATTAATATTTTAATGCCTAGGGGATGGGCAACTTGACCCCCCATGCCGCTTATGACCCTGAGTTTTATTAAGCAATAAACCTAGACTATTTTAAGCCAAAATTTATCCACATAATAAAAAAAATTATAATTTTATAAAAAATATATGGATTTTACAAAAAAAAATGTTTTTTTTTTGCTAATAGCGACCTAGGAATGGTTCGATTTTGACAAAATTTGGCCCGAGGCATTTTTTAAGGACTAATAACATGAGGGTATAGCCTGTTAATATTTCGAAACTTCGAATTTTAAGAAGCAACCTAATACGGGGTTTTTGCTTAATGAGAAAAAGTGCTCGATAGTTTTTTTTATTTTTGGTTAAAATCATCCTTACGTGACGTCAGAGACGTAAGTTACGTCTCATAGAATAGACGTACAGAAACAGAAATGGGTTAATTATTCCATCAATCTATTTTCTAATCATCGTACAGAGTGATATTGGTAGACTGACAGTTTCGGGAAAGGAATATAGCCATTAGATTGATGTAGACTTGTGCGTCATCTATTTCTAGATGTAGACAACTACTCATACCTCTCCTAATCTGGAGACTTTGAATGGTAGCAAGTTGAAGACTTGTGTGTCTCAAGCAAGTCTTCAACTTGCTACCATTCAAAGTCTCCAGATTAGGAGAGGTGTGAGTAGTTGTCTACATCTAGAAATAGATGGCGCACAAGTCTACATCAATCTAATGGCTATATTCCTTTTGCGAGTAAAGTCTAAAAACGTTTTCTTAATCAGCGTGCAGAGTTGACTCTTGGTACTGAAGAGGGCCAGCAGCCCGAAACTGTCAGTCTACCAATATCACTCAGTACGATGATTAGAAAATAGATTGATGGAATAATAAATTAATATTTTTATAATTTTGTTTAAAATTAAAAATTTCTGTCCTTACTAATTTTACGTCTAACCACCCGTTAGTGGTACTATGTGCTTGAGACACACAAGTCTTCAACTTGCTACCATTCAAAGTCTCCAGATAAGGAGAGGTATGAGTAGTTGTCTACATCTAGAAATAGATGGCGCACAAGTCTACATCAATCTAATGGCTATATTCCTTTTGCGAGTAAAGTCTAAAAACGTTTTCTTAATCAGCGTGCAGAGTTGACTCTTGGTACTGAAGAGGGCCAGCAGCCCGAAACTGTCAGTCTACCAATATCACTCAGTACGATGATTAGAAAATAGATTGATGGAATAATAAATTAATATTTTTATAATTTTGTTTAAAATTAAAAATTTCTGTCCTTAGAAACGGGTTAATTTAAATTTTCCTACCACCGTGATCCATATATAATAAAAATCAATAATTTTAGAAAAAATATATGAATTTTAGAAAAAAATGCTTTTTTTTCCTGGTAGCAACCTCTAGGAATGGTTCGATTTTGGCAAAATTTGGGTAATTTTTTTAAAGGGAATAATAAAATGAGGTGGTAGCTCGTTAACATTTCGAATTTTTGAATTTTAAGAAGCACCCTAATAGGGAACGTTCAAGTATTACTTAACGCAAATTTTGATCATTTTGGACTTTTTTACAAATTTTCACCTCAGAATTTTCAAAGCAAATTATTATTGTTTATAAGATATTCTAAATAGTTTCTTTTGGATTTGCGTTCCATAACAATTTCTAAAAATCTGGAGGACCAAAGACTTTAAAATTGGTAAAAAAAAAACAAAATAATATATATCTGAAAAGCCAGGTGGGGGCGAGATATTGGCGTTTAAAGCAGTAAAAGGTGTTTTTGGCATATCTCACATATTTATAACCCGATTTCAAAAAATTATATTTTGTATAAAAGCTCCTTTTAAGCCCTATAAAAAATGTTATATACAGTTTTTTGCTAGAATATAATGTTTTAAAGATACAGAATTTAAAATCAAACAACACACCTAGTTTGAAATTTGCAAACTGGATGGCTCTAGTGTACAATAGTGCCGATGTTTTGACAGGGTGCTTGCAACGTTTCATCTAGTTATTTCATTGTTTTCTACCAGCTTTATTTTATATTGTTACAACCACATTTCTGTGTTTGTATTTATTTTTAATTTGGGTTTTATTATACATAATTTCATTTAATTTCTTTACTTAGTTATAATTCAAAAATAATATTTTGTTTTAAATTGATTGTATTTTTGTAAGTAACGCGCTGAAAACCTCCTAGCTTTTCTGCGCGAGTTCGGGTAGGTTGCCTTCCGGACGACAGTAGTAGCAATTTGACACTCGAGAACGCTCGATGCGTGTCAATACAAATATACTCAAATCCGCTGACGAATATACCACGCGCCGGGCATTTCGTTAGAATTTACCATATTTTACGGCTGCAAACTATAGAAATAAGTTCCATATACACATATGTATTTAAATAATTAGTAGTGTATACCTACACTGGTCAAACAAACTTTAATTCGCGTACATCAGTTTCCAATTATGTGGTGTCTCCTGTGAAGAAATGGCGGTCATGACCTGTCGTGCTGAATGCTGTAATTAAGGTAAGATTACCATATATATTATTGGAACTGTCGTTTTGTCTTTAATATTCTTTTCAATCATTAATACCTATTCGCAGTCCACTTAATTAATATCATAAAGGCGATGTTACGGAGGCAATCCCATATCACCGAATGGGACCTTTCGACGTCACACAACATATATATTATCTTAAAGTACATTCAAATTAGGCTATTTGCAAATAGCCAGGTCATGGATCGGGTTCATTTGGATGCTAGAAGCTCCGAAAAGGTGGGGACCCCATCCCCGAAAAATATATGTTTCAAGTACACAATCACATTTATTTACTTTTAAGTCAAACACATCACATTTCTACTTTTAAATTAGTCTATTTTCACAGTTTTACACAATTATTTAGTAGGCCCAAGGATCTTCTTCTTCTTCTCCAAATTTTTTTTTTTTTTTTTATTTAATTATTAACCTTAAGAGAATACAGGATTCCATATCAGGTAAATATCACAGAAAATATAATTAAAAATATAATAAATGTACATATGAGTTAATCATGTTCTTAAATTTATGTAATAGTCTTTAACAGATGAAGAAAAAGCTTTTAGAGTTTGTTGTGTCTTTATATGTTCTGGAAGTTCATTAAACCAGTTCAAAGCAGTTTGGGTTACTCTTCTTTTGCCAGTACTTGTAGTTGTAGTTTTTATATAATATTGTAAGTTATTTCTTGTAAAATATTCGTGAATATCACAATTTCTTGTTAATTCTACGTCCGTACTGATCAATTTATTTTTAATTTTGTATATTATTTTGACACTAAATTAAAGTGACCCAAAAGGACTTAATGGTCTTGAACTCTCGTTCTTATTGACCAGGTACAAGTATTAGAGACTTGAAGCGAGTCTCTCTAATCGTTTCAACTAAATATAATTTCTTATTAACATAACCTCACAAAAAAAACGTGGTTAAGCCACAAAAGTACATCACAAACATAAAATATTCAATTTAAATATGTAGAACCGTTTCGTAGTATAGATATATTCTTAACAATCACATTTTAACATAAAACAGTCTGGCTGCGACCAAACACCGTTAATGATTTACCGACCGCGCCGTAGACTCTTGTTGCCGGTTCCACGGGTGGAACGCAACTCCAGGCCCAAGGATAAAAAATGCTTTAAAAGTCTAAAGAATTTTCATTTAATCAAAATGTCATTTCATAAATTCTCATTTCTTTAAAAAATTAAGTATCACATATTTAAAAGGCACTTTTTAAAGACTGTGACCTTGGCCCTAGAACTATTGTGTATAACTATTAAAATAGGTCAATCTCAATGTAATAAATGTAATGTATATGACTCGGCAAGTTACAAATAGATTTTGTTGGAACAATTTAAAAATAGCTTAATTTGATATAAAATACAGCCGGGAGAAACTATTGAAATAACTAGATGAAACGTTGCAAGCACCCTGTCAAAACATCGGCACTATTGTACACTAGAGCCATCTAGTTTGCAAATTTCAAACTAGGTGTTTAGTTTGATTTTAAATTCTGTATCTTTAAAACATTATATTCTAGCAAAAAACTGTTTATAACATTTTTTATAGGGCTTAAAAAGAGCTTTTATTTAAAATATAATTTTTTGAAATCGGGTTATAAATATGTGAGATATTCTAAAAAAAACTTTTACTGCTTTAAACGCCAATATCTCGAAAACAGCGAGTTTTAGGAAAACGTTGTTTATAACATTTTTTGACCAATTTAAAATTATCTTTTATATAAGTGCTAAATTAACCAAATACAATAATAATTGCCTTAATTGTAAACAAAAAACGCTAAAAATAAGAGTTTTGCAGCAAAATCTAAACAGCTCTTTGGAATACGATAAGAAACAATATGCAAAAAACCGCAAGTCGATATCTCATGTAGAAATGGAGTTAGAGAGTTTGCACCCAGACAGACAGACAGACAGACGGACGCAAAAATTTTTTTTTACTAATTTCGAATGGTCTAAATCGTCGAGAAATGTGAGAAAAACGTGGTCAAAGATTTTGACTTTTCGGCGAAGATTTCAATACATCGGCACTCTTAGTAGCACTAAGTGCCGATGTAAAAATGGTCACCAGCTCTCCGACTAGAAGTGGTGTGTCCCCAATTCCATAAACAAGTAGACAATCATATTATGTAAATTCATTTTACATCGGCACTTAGTGCTACTAAGAGGGCCGATGTATAGAAATATTCGCCGAAAAGTCAAAATCTTTGACCATGTTTTTTTCAATTTCTGGACGTTTTAGACCTTTCTGAGTCGAAATGAATAAAAAAAAAGTTTTTCGTCCCTCTGTATGTCTGTCTGTAAACTCTATAACTCCATTTCATCGACAAGCGATTTTTCGCATATTGTTTCTTATCGTATTCCGAAGAGCTGATTAGATTTTGGAGATAAACGATTGGGGGTAAGGGGGTAAGAATGGGGTAAAACTTCTATTTTTAGCGTTTTGGTTATAATTAAGGCAATTATTATTGTATTTTATTAATTTAGCACTTATATGAAAGATAATTTTAAATTGGTCAAAAAATGTTAGGAACTATTTTTTCCTAAAATGCATTGTTTTTGATATATTGCCGTTTAAAGCATATCTCACTTATAACCCGATTTCAAAAAAATATGTTTTAAATGAAAGCTGCTTTTGGGCCCTATAAAAAATGCTATATATAGTTTTTTGCTAGAATATAACGTTTTGGAGATACAGACTTTCAAACTTTAATAAACTATGCAGGTGTATAAATGGTTGCCTATTCAAGTCATCACACAACTTTCCTTTTCATAGCGTTTCAAATTAGTGCCTAGTTCCGATGTTTTGGCAAGGTGCTTGCAACTGTTCAGCTGGTTAATTATAATTATAGATAATTACGATGAATGTTTAGTTTTACAAATTCCTAAAACATTTTTTATACTTGATAAAAAAAATAACATAATTATTCACTTAATTTATATATTTTTATTATTCTAAGCAAAAACTACAAGAATACCGAGGTGTGATCCATGTCCATTACTGCCGTGCTAAGCTGAAAGGTCCTATCTACATAGGTTTAACATATATAGATAGGACCATTCAGCTTAGGAAGGCAGATTAGGGCTCGTTAAATTTTTACTTTTGTTTTAAATCGTTGCGAGTAATCATAAAATATGCCTTTCGGAATGCTAATAAAAAGTAAAAAAAATTGAAAAAAAAATATATCTGTGCATTTTATTTCAAGGATAGATAGATAACACAAGCCAACAAGTATTTTGCGATCGAATATTTTTTTATCCAAACCAAAATATATGTCCAGGTTAGACAAAAAAGTATGCCTTCGATAACTCTCCAACCTGGCATATAGCGACTTTAAATTAAAGGTGTACAAGGGAAAAAGGGATGTCACTAACCTGGGTTTGATGCTGATCGATGTTGCTGAACTGGTTTTCCTGTGCACAGGTGGCGTCTTCGTGTTGAGGTTGTGTGAGGATAAAAATGGTGCATAGAAACGATAATATTTTGCAACCACGAATATGTTTTACGACAAATATATTTAACATATTTTCTAATTCTAATTTTTCATAATATTATTTTATTATAGTCGATTTTTTTCTATAAAACCACTATTTTTATTAAGTGTGCCTTGATGTTTTAAGATTCTAAATGTATAAATAAATATTAACTAACTAAATATAAAGTTTTTCTGAGAGGTAAACGTATTTATCGAAGTATAACAGCATATTACACGAAAAATATTTAGGGCCACCGAAAAAGATGGCTATTTTATAAATAAATGTAAGGAAATTATGTTTAAAAATATTATGATTGTTAAAATATATTAAGATTTATTTATATGAATAAATTTGTCTCCAGTTGCCATTTTATGATGCAGGTAGAAATTTCCTAGTTGGCCACACGCCCCCTTCGAAAGTTAGAAATTAAACGTACTTATAACGTATTTCTAACTTAAAAATCTAACGTTAGATTTACGTTTATAACTAACGTTAGATTCTAACGTTAAAAATCGGGACATTTGAACATATTTTATAACGTACTTTTATACAGTTTTCTAACATTAGAAAAACGTCATTCTAACGTTAAATTTCTACTAGGGAAGTTTCATGTTCAAGATGGTCTATTCGTACTTTTTGTTTACTCATTCATAATTATTAAAACAAACGTATTATTTATTTAATTATATAATCACATATTTTAGGTAATACATCGTTTTACATGGGTTTAAGTAGGTAACATAGTTATGACGCGTCATGAAGTATACGTAAACATACATGGATCCGTAACGTTCGTTTAGCAATAGTTTGTTTATAATATATTTTTTAGTGCATTTTAAAAAGTTAAATCTATTATCTATTAAACTTTACCTTAATTAAAATGGTTCCAGAAATATCTCAAATATATTTGTACTTAAACAATAATATATTAGTGAAAAGTTATTTAAAATATACTTTGATTTTATTGTGTAAAATTATGTTCCTATCCTTTTATGCGAGATTTGAAAGATTAAAAAATATGGTAAGTCTAAAAAGTCCAATTGGAAATAGTTTTAAAAAAAATAACAAGATTAGATGACTATTAATTATGTTATGCAAAGGGTCTGTAAACTTCAAAACCTCTAAGAACGAAATCCTAATGAGCACTAGTTCTTAAATAGTGGTAAAAGTTCTTCCGCAGACTGCATGCTAAACAACAGTAACAAACTGCAATTTCTTTTGCACAATTCTAATAGTGTTTTTGTTGCTGTTTTCGATTTTGTTTGGACCAAATCTCTATCTCTTTCCGTTTTTAAAAAAAGCGCTTCACTTACGCCTTCGCCAAATTTCAATTAATAATAATAATAATAAAAAATATTTATTGGATAAACCAAAGGGCTAACGACCGAGGTCTTTCTGCCCATAAATTACAATACATTGGTGTTTACAATATTTTTAGTAATTAATACAATAAATTTTGTAAAAAAAGAAAAAAAAACTAATAATAATGTTTATAAATAATGAAAAAATGTTCATTGAACTAAGGACTGATAAAGTGGTAGAGAAGGGTGTCGTCTCTTAGGATTGTTTGTGGGATTATCATAGTTTAGTACTGTTTGTATCTTATTCATATTATCGTTGTTATCACTGAATTTTTTCCTTAGTCTTGAAAGTCTGTAACAAATTGGTTCTATACCAGTTTTTTCATATAAAAGGTTGTTGGACGGATTGTGTAGTGGGTTCGTGGGGTTCCTCATTTTTGTGATCGCTCTTAAAGCTTTCGTCTCGGTGACTTTAATTGTGTTTAGAGTAGTACGCCTAAGGTTGCATGTGAGAGGGACACTGTACTCTAGGAGTGGTCTACATATTGATGCATAAATTGTGGAGGCTGTCGACGTACTAATGCCCTGATCTTTGTATGTGAGAGAACGAAAGTATTTGGCTCTCTGGATAGTTTTGTTTTTGATGTTCTGGTAGTGTGTATTTAAGTTGAGCTTTCTGTCCAGTTCTATTCCCAAATATTTAGCTGTGGGAGATGGATTTATAATGTGGCCATCAATGTTGATTGTTGGTGATGTGTTTTTGATTTTGTGGTGAAAGATTATGAATTGTGTTTTTAAAGGATTTAATAGAATTCTCCAATTATTCTTTTTCAATTAATAATTAACTGAAAAAGGCAAATCGGCGCCGGTGAGAATCGAACTCAAGCTGTTTGGGTAGTAAACTCGTCAAGTACGACGCGGTATTCCACTACACCAATCCTCTCACAAATTTTAATAGCACGTTATGGATAAAATATTTATTTTAATTTTAAACAAACTTCGACTTTAAAAATATGTTCTTATTTGTAAGACGTAAAATGACAGTCAATTTAACATACATGTCAAAAATTAGAAAAGCACTAATAGTAATAAAAATATCACAAATATTCATTTCTAAACAACTCTTCAAGCTGCCTTGATTCTGTTTTTTTACTCAGGTAGATTCTGCGTGGAGTTTATATAAAATTGTATACGTCTATTATACAGAGGTCCAAAAGTCAACCCCTTCCTCTTAACTTTTGAACCAGTTGAGATATGGATTTCAAATTTGGAACTCTTAAATAAGACAACCTAAACTATCTTTTAGCATATATTTAATACTTTCAGCTCTTAAAATGAGGGCAGGGGGGCATGGGGGCACATTTTTTTAAATGGAAAGGGGGGTCGTGTAATACATCGTTTTAAATCTTATAAAATTCTCCATTTAACTCCATATTTTTAAATTTAAAAAAAAAATTGGGTTGAAAATGGGTATTAATGTCAGAATTCCTCTAAAAAAAAACAAATAATTTTTTAAAAATGCCTAATTTCATCATAAAAAAAATGTTAATTATACTTTTAAACTAATTTTAGTTGACATAAGTAAAAATTTATAAAAAAAACTTAAAAAATCGAATGTTTTAGCACAAAAAATTGAAAAATCAAAACCTTAAAAAACATTTTTAAAAAATTTAAAAATGTTAGTTTAAATAGAGAATTTTATAAGCTTTAAAATGATGTATCACACGACCCCCCTTTCCATTTAAAAAAATGTCCCCCATGCCCCCCTGCCCACATTTTGAGAGCTGAAAATATCAAATATATGCTAAAAGATAGTTTAAGTTGTCGTATTTAAGAGTTCTAAATTTGAAGTCGATATCTCAACTCATTCAAAAGTTAAAAGGGAGGGGGGTGACTTTTGGACCGCACTGTAGTATCTTCCTTAGTAGAAACGCAGTATGTCGATATAAATATACAATTGCTTTTTTAGCCGGATTATTGTTTGCTAATATATGAACTTCTGGCATTAATAAACGAAATAACCTTAAAAAGTTTTAATTAATCAGATGATTTCTGGCGTTATTCAGGCCTATTCACATGTACCATTAAGATTGAGATTTGTGGCAATATTGACGAAAATTGCAAGGTCATTTACGTCAACTGTATTAAAACTGCATGGCATTGTAATTTTTGTCAATATTGAATAGATTTCAATGGTACATATGAATAGGCCTGATTAACAGAGATATCGCTATGAAATTTTTACCAGTCAATATAGACCCAGTTACATTCAATTGAACCTAGTCAAAAGTTTTCTACTCTTTTTTGGTTTTGAGCTAGAGCTCCACACGTGCATTTTTTTTAGCATAACAAATTAAAAAAAATATATATTTTTTCTTTATGGTATAATAGTTGCTTTTACAAAAAAACATAAATTTTCTATTAAAATTTTCAATTTTAAAAAATCTTTAAAAATGTCACTTGTCTAATCATCGTACAGAGTGATGTTGGTAGACTCCAGTCTACCAATATCACTCTGTACCATGATTAGAAAATAGATTGATGAAATATTTAAAGACCACTTTACACGGAGCAATTTGTACGCAAGTTTGATGCTATGCAAGTTTGCTGCCAAATATAGCATAAGGACAATTGGACATTGAAAGTAGATGCTGGAAAAAAATGTTTTAAAAAGAAGCTGTTTGAATATATTTGTAATATTGAGCCCTACTCACTGGAAGAGTTTTACTCTTTTTGAGCCTTTAAAACTCATTCAGAATTTCCGTTTAGTAGGTTGAGCTATCACCTTTTCATTTATAATAATAATAATAATAATAAAGCCTTTATTCCGGCATATAAGCCATATCACATAGGAATATTAGAAAAAAAAAAATAAAAATAAAACATACACAAAAATATATACATAAAAAAAAAGGTTGGGTTTACAGTCATTATAACAAAAAACAAAGACGTCGCCAACTTCCAAAAATAGTAGAGGTCCAGAAAACATCTGATGACACTACAGCTCTTAACAGATTGTTCTGGGTGCAGGAAAGGCGCTCTACAAAGCTGGCAAGCTTTTTTCTCCGAAGAGCGTCCAAGGTGTTAATTCGGGCTGTAGCAAACATTTCAGAGGCACTATTATACCGCGGAAGTCTGTGAATAATGCGATAGGCATTATTATAGCAAACGCGTAACGTACGCCAAGAAGCCACAGTGTGGTTGCACCAGAGTTCTCCTGAGTACAGGTCGTAACAGAAAGTCTTGAACAAAAGGTTTTTAACTTCTACAGAACACTTGCTGAATTTTCTTGCGATCATATTAGCACGAACACACAAGTTTTTATAGTGACGTTGAATTTCAGAGTTATCACACAGTGTATTGTCTATTATATGACCGAGATATTTAAGTTTAGATACCTGCTCGATAGGGGTATTATTAAGGGAAATTGAGGGAACAATCAATGCCTATACACTGGGGGTTTAAAAACCATTAGTTTACTTTTGTCCGTGTTGTATTTAAGAAATGTTTTTAACGCGAATTCTTCACACCTACGAAGAAGTAACCGGAGGCCTTCTAAAGAAGGACATAGTAGCACCATGTCATCCGCATATGAAATACAGTTAACTTTGATACTACCACAGAAACAACCAGCGGCAACTGCCAACAGGATATAGTGAAGTTCGTCAATATACGCATTGAAAAAATCAGGAGCTAGAAGGCTTCCTTGGCGTACACCATTTCGCAGTAAGAAGCTAGAAGATTTGGTAGAACCCCACAGGATGAAGGCAGTCGCATTGAAGTTTCAGTTCTGAATCAGTCGGCATATGTAGCAGGGTACTTTCCGTTTCAAGAGAGCTTTTATTAAGGTAGGGTGATGAACTCTGTCAAAAGCCTTACTCAAATCCATGAATAAAGCATACACTGGAGTGTTTTTCCTTATATTGTGGCTGACAGTTTCTTTCTTTTAATATCTTTGTATATTTATTTATTTATTTATTTATTTATCGTTGACATTGTCATTGTATATTTTGTTTATGACAAATTTCATCCAATGTTTCTTTTAACTGTGTTGTAAGAAATGTTTTTCTGAAATAAAGAAGTATTATTATTATTATTATTATTAATTTGCCTTTTCACGGAGCAAGTTGTACGCAAGTTTGGTGCTATATATTGCAAAGTAAACAGTGCTGCCAACCAGACAATTTTGACGTTTCTCTGCTTTTGTTGACAAAAACATAACCTAGCATTTGCTTTTTTAAGGAAGTTTTTTAGTTAGACAGACCAACCTATTATTAATAATAATAATGTGCAGTTGCTACTATATTAGTAAAATGAAATCGATTTGGTAACTTTTTTCCAGGTTGGTACAACCAAAATAACCATAAAACTTGCGTGATAATCGCCGAAAAATAGAACATGTTCTAAATAATTTGATGGCACGAAAATGGCCTCAAACTTGCCTGAAGGCATGCGCAGTGACTGAATAATTCTTGCAACAAACTTGCATAGCATCAAACTTGCGTACAAATTGCTCCGAGTAAAGTGGTCTTAAATAATATTTTTATAATTTTGTTTAAAATTAAAAAAAAAACGCACAAAACCCCGTGTTTTTGGCCTTCGGCTAAATTTGCTGGAAATTATATATTTTTTTAACCTTCATGTCCTTAGTAATTAACCAAAAATTTCAGCCTAATTGTATGTACAGTTTTCGAGATATCGAGCTTTAAAATTGGTAATTTAGAATTCACGAAAATTTTACCTGTTAAAATTTTGTGTTTTTTTAATGTCAGTTTTTTACTCAATGGTGCAAACTGAAGGTGTTTAGATGCTTTATTTAAATGTGTTATATTCCAATATTCCAATGGTAACTATTTAGTTACTATTAAAAAATATAGAAAAATATTACAACAAAGTTTTATATATAGGCATTTTATATTTTTATAGGTGGATGATACTATCAAGTTAAAGGCTAAACCACAAACCGATGACAAGTTTGAAAGGATAAGAAGGTATTTAGTGTAATTGAATCGGTCAGTTGAAGAACTGTACTAGTCCAAAATTGTTTTTTTTTTTAGATAAACACAAAAACTTTTTGTTTCCGTAAATGTTGATTGTTTGCATGCATTAGTCATTTTTAGTGTTAAACTAGACCGATACATAAGAAGCGCAATTTGTCGGGAGAAAAATTTAAAGAAGGAATTACAGAAAAAATTAAAGCGCGGACATGTACTGTTTTTAAAGTGAATTTTATTTTTTTCGTTTTTTTTTTAGAAAATTTGTTTTAGTTTAATTTACATGATAGTTAATAATAAGAAACATTGCAAATAACACGTATTACATACTCGAACAAAAATTAAAGAAAAATATTCCAGACATCTTCAGCATTTTTCTTTTTCCATAGTTGCAACAGGGGTGCTAATTTTTAATCGATTTTTTTTACTTTCGATCTTTTTCCTTTGAATCGATCTATAGAATCGAACAATTTTTCGGTCAAAACTAAAAATTAATCTTAATTTTCTGAAACAGACCATGTTTTTTGTCCGAAGCCTATCAAACACCACGTGTACTGCTGGTATCTGACGTCGGCAATGCTAACCCTGGTAGAAAAGTACAAAAATCTAACTTAACATAACATTAGATTAGTGACATTTTTATGTTTAGTCTCATACAAAAACGTTATAAAATATATTAATCTAACCTTAAAAACTAAGGTTTGACAAAAACGTTATAAAATATATAAATCTAACCTTAAAAACTAACGTTTGACAAAAACGTTATAAAGTACATAAATCTAACGTTAGAGTCCCAACTAAATTCTAACCTTTTTTTAACCTTATTTTAACTTTAAATATTTTTTAAATTTCCATTATTAATACGTAAGCTATAGTAGAAAATAATCATTTCAGACAGCTATGTGCCCAGGTTTGATAATTATTTATTATTTCTATATGTTTAAAAAATATCCCCCAAAAGTCAAAATTATAGTACTGTACTAGAATTGAAAACATATTTTAAGATTCTGAATGTATAAATAAATATTAACTAAAGTTTTTCTGAGAGGTAAACGTTTTTATTGAAATATAACAGCATATTACACGAAAAATATTTAGGGCCACCTAAAAAGATTGCTATTTTATAAATAAATGTAACGAAATTATGTTTAAAAATATTATGATATTAAGATTTATTTATATGAATAAATTTAGAAATTAAACTTACTTATAACGTATTTCTAACTTAAAAATCTAACGTTAGATTAACGTTTGTAACTAAGGTTTGATTCTAACGTTAAAAAGCAGGACATTTGCACATATTTTATAACATACTTTTATACAGTTTTCTAACATTAGCAAAACGTTGTTCTAACGTTAAATTTCTACTAGGGTACACATTGTTTGCAAGCATTACTAATTTTTAGTGTTTAACTATACCGATACATAAGCGGAATTTGTCGGGAGTAAAAAATAAAGAAGGAATTAAAGAAAAAATTAAAGCGCGGACATGTACTGTTCTTGAAGTGAATGTTATTTTTTTTCGTTTTTTTTAGAAAATTTGTTTTAGTTTAATTTACACGATAGTTAATAATAAGAAACATTGCAAATAACACGTATTACATACTCGAACAAAAATTAAAGAAAAATATTCCAGACATCTTCAGAATTTTTCTTTTTCCATAGTTGCAACAGGGATGCTAATTTTTAATCGATTTTTTTACTTTCGATCTTTTTCCTTTGAATCGATCTATAGAATCGAACAATTTTTCGGTCAAAACTAAAAATTAATCTTAATTTTCTGAAACAGACCACGTTTTTTGTCCGAAGCCTATCAAACACCACGTGTACTGCTGGTATCTGACGTCGGCAATGCCAAGCGTTGTCTTTGTCTATTTCTTGATTTTCAGTGGTTTGTTTTACACAATTATTAAAAACTAGTTTTGATTTTGAATCGATTCTAAGAAACGAATCTTTTTTATAAGATCGGCATCCGTAATTTGCAAAAATAACTTGTCAATTGCGACAGTCAGTTTAAGGAAAGTACTGGTCCAGGACTGACTGCTGTAAATATGTGGATCGCACAGCCGTAGCGTTCACGTCATTGATACTATTTTTAAGCAGAACGAATAATTTCTTTGAAGATTTGTTTATTATTTTATTCCCAACTGTATATGTAATACATACATTACATGTATTAACCCGGCGTCTGACATGTGGGGTGTCACAAACCCCAGAGTCCAAATATTACTCCGTAACTATTTTATTTTCGCGTCAAGCGAAGACAGAGCCCAGTACCTTTTAATCTTGCACAGTGAAGCATGAACTGCAGTATAAATATTGAAGCGTTAGAGGCCACGTCCTTTTGAAGTCGCCTGGGGTTTTTGACACCCCACGTGTCATAATAAGTAACATTTATTTTTCTACGACCTAGTTAGTAGTTATTGCCTATTTTACACCCGTGAAACACATAACCTTAAATTGACAAATTAATATTTTAACACAATTTTTGCGTCTTTTGGATGTTTAGGTCGTAGAAAAAATAGTATACGGACCTTGACGCAAACTATTTAGGTGCACTTCGAGAGCGTTTTACTCGGCTGCGCCTCATAAAAAAATAAGCACTCAATTGCACTGAAAACTAGGTTCGCGTACTCGGTGCGTAATATACTATTATCTTGCTGTTTCTCCTGTATTCTTAAGTCGTATTGCGATTACTTAAAGTAATTTATTTTGAACACTACCTATAATATTTAAAAGTTTATAATTTATGTTATTCATTTAGTTTTTTATTTGGCAATTTTAAACGTTATTTTTTTTTAGTTAATAGGAAACACAAAGCTTTTCTATTTCTTAAAAAAATTTATTTATTTTTGTTAACCGATTAAAAAAAATAAACATATATTTAAGATTTTTTAAATTAGTTTTAGGTTAATATATTGTATAACTCAAATATTTTACTGCATTTTTTTATAAAATTTATTAAATAAAGCAAAAACGGTCCCATTTATTGTTGGGGTTTATTATACCCCACCTGTCTTAACTTGTAAAACTAAACCACCTTTCAGACGCCGGGTTAATAAAGTTTGGAAAGTACGTGATTTCTTGTCCCACTGTTTTCCAGGCCTGGACCTGACCTGTAATGAAAAATAATTTCCGCTAGATGGCGCCACCGATTAAAATATCATTATTAATGCTTAAAGCAAGATGGCTGAACTGCTCTCATGCTAAACACGAATATAATCTAATAGATTTCGTTTAAAAAACTTAAATGTACAGTTTTAGTCAATGTTTTTTACTTTTGAAACTGAGAAGGATAATAAATGTTATAAACGGTGCCTTGTGAGCTATCAACAAATGTTTTTGTGGTTGTTTATTTGGGCATTATAACATCTCTATTCCAAACATCTCTATTCCACATTTCTCTATTCCATAACATCTCTATTCCACACTACTCTACTCTGCACTACGTACTTGCCTAATATCTAAAGATAATTTTTCCTTAGCGGAACAAAAGCGTTAAAATTTGTATATTTTTATTTATCATAAACCATGGTTCTAAAAAACCGAAATCTAAAGCGCCAATAAGAAAATCGCAAACATTAATACTTACTCTCTAGAAATTTCATTCACTATCTCATCGGAAGTCAATTCGGGGTCCAAAGATCGTCGTTGAAGAACCCGCAAAATTGGCTCCCGAAAAGATAATGTGGGCATTGGGTGGTTGTGATACCCATTATATTCCATCTGCTGAGCGTTTCTTACCACAATGCTTGCCGAGCATTGATTAACTGTGGAATGGGAGGCGCAGACATATCTTTTGACATATCTTCCAGCATATCTGGGATCCGCGTGGTACATATATTCATTATTCAAGTAGCGGAAAGTGCCGCGCCTTTGGCCCGCTACCCTTAACATCTATAGAGGATTTTCAAAAAATATAACATAAAATATAAATATTTATAATTAAAAAGTATTATTTACTTACCGTTAATGAATTAAATTGACAGGATGTGACTTAATTAAAATTGACACTCACTTAAAAAAACATAGTTTTTACCAAAAACAGATAATAAATTTAAATTTCTATGTTCAGGATACAAATCTATTACAACAAATACAATACATATTAATTATTAAAATAATAATTAACAAAAATCAAAAATACTAATTACATACTAATAAATGCAACGACTTTGTTAGGCTAAGGAAAAATTATGGAATAGAGAAATGTGGAATAGAGATGTTTGGAATAGAGAAATGTGGAATAGAGATGTTAAAATGCCTTTATTTGGGTTACGCGTATGTGGAACTTCACTTTTATATCATTGTGCTTTTCTTGTAAAATGAAGGAAAAAATATTTGTGGTAAATATGAAGAAAACTAAAAAACTAAGTAATATAGTATTATTTTCTTCATTTGAATTCAAACATCTAGGTTTAAAAAAAATTGGTATAAATTACTTTATATTTAAATAAAAACAGTTGCGAATAAAATAGTATACAGGTCTCCCGGAAAATGGTACTTTTCCTCGACCTATAAATGCCTCGCCCATTAATAATGTCTCGGAAAAGTACTATTTTCCGAGTCGACCTGTCTACTATTAAGTATAAAAATCATAATTTTTATATTTATGTAAATTACACTGGTCTACAAATCTGAAGATTTCTCTGACTGAGATTCCAGAAATAGGTTTATACTAATTTTTTTTAGTCGCTGAATCTAAATCCCAAGGCCGTTTGTCTCCATCACCCTCAAATTTTTTGATATCATAAAAAAAGTTAAAATTAGGAAAATTGATATTGTGTAATTACAAGAAAATGCTTTGACTTATCACATTAAAATTTAGTACGGTTAATAGTGGTAATATAAGTTATTTATTCCCCTACTTACCCAAAAATACAATTGTGTGTATGTCAGAGGCGTGCGTTCTAAAGTGTTTCTGTAATATATTTCTCCAACAAAATTTATGTTTAAGAATTT
The DNA here is from genome assembly GCA_958510825.1 of Brachypterus glaber. Lineage (NCBI taxonomy): Eukaryota > Metazoa > Arthropoda > Insecta > Coleoptera > Kateretidae > Brachypterus > Brachypterus glaber. Next base: position 42,657,836 of record OY294050.1, on the reverse strand, counting down.
TACAATTTCGATAAAAAATTATTATTTATTGATTAATTTTACGTAAAAAACATATTGGACCTTTTGATCAAAGGTCAATAGTTTTCGAGAAAAACAGGTTTAAAAATATCTCTGCAAGTTCCACTAAGAAAAAAACTGCTGCCAACAAGATAATACTTTCTCCTATTATAGGTCTAGGTTTATTAAAATAAAAATAAAAATAAATAAATAAATAAAAAAAAAATATTTTTTTTTTCCGAAAAAGGTCTCTTTTTTTCGTTTTAACGAAAAATAAATTGAAAAAAAAAATAAAAAAAAGTTTTAACCCCATTTTACCCCCTTACCCAACCCTGATTTTTATCAAAAAAAAAAATATCCTAGCCACACAAAAAAAGATCAATAGGTTTTTTTCCTATGTATTTTGAGGCGCTGAATCCGAATTTGAAGTCAAAATAGCACCTTATCCAATTAGTTTTCCAGGTGATGTGCTATTTTGACCTCAAATTCGGATTCAGCGCCTCAAAATACATAGGAAAAAAAAACTATTGACCTTTTTTTGTGTGGCTAGGATTTTTTTTTGATAAAAATCGGGGTGGGGTAAGGGGGTAAAATGGGGTTAAAACTTTTTTTTATTTTTTTTTTCAATTTATTTTTCGTTAAAACGAAAAGACTTTTTTCGGAAAAAATATATATTTTTTTTTATTTATTTACTTTTATTTTTATTTTAATAAACCTAGACCTATAGGAGAAAGTAATATCTTATTGGCAGCAGTTTTTTCTTAGTGGAACTTGCAGAGATATGTTTAAACCTATTTTTCTCGAAAACCATTGACCTTTGATCAAAAGGTCCAATATGTTTTTTACGTAAAACTAATCAATAAATAATAATTTTTTATTAAAATTGTAAAATTCTTAAACATAAATTTTGTTGGAGAAATATATTACAGAAACACTTTAGAACGCACGCCTCTGACATACACACAATTGTATTTTTGGGTAAGTAGGGGAATAAATAACTTATATTACCACTATTAACCGTACTTAATTTTAATGTGATAAGTCAAAGCATTTTCTTGTAATTACACAAAATCGATTTTCCTAATTTTAACTTTTTTTATGATATAAAAAAATCTGAGGGTGATGGAGACAAACGGCCTTCGGATTTGGATTCAGCGACCCAAAATTAGTATAAACCTATGTCTGGAATCTCAGTTAGAGAAATCTTCAGATTTGTCGACCAGTGTTATTTTAGCTGAACAAATACATGGTTAAAATACCCATCAATGACTATAAATAATAAACTAAACTAAAGCTAAAAATTTTGCATCAGTTTGCTATCTTATTTCAAAATGGCTATTTTTGGACTAGTACTGTTCTTCAACTGACCGATTCAATTTTAATTTATATTTTTAAAAGGCTAGTTCTGAAAAGTGTTATCTAAAATCTCAGGCATCTCTAATTTTGCTTTTCAATTTTGAAAACTTTCAGTGTTTTGGGATAGCAATGTATTCTTGAAAAAAAAAATCGCTTTTGCGATTTGTCCAGAAAATCTTGAAAACACGATAAGTTAGGAACGCTTTGAGCTAAAGACTTCTAATTTGGCACAAATGTTAGCTACTAATGGTTCTCGGTCGAAATGGTTTTAAAAAATAATGGGAAGGGCAAGAGGGCAAATGGGAAAAAATTAAATATTTTTTCACAGAAATTTGAGCAAGAAGAGGAGTTGTCAGTTGTGTGACGCGTCCCTACATTAATCGTGATTTTAATGAATATGTGGGACTTATTAAGCTGCATTATATTAAATTACAGACCCCTAAGTAAATAATTTCCCTTAAAAGTATTTAAAAAAATATTTTACTACTACCACTACTAGAGGAAATGAGCCTAATTTCGGATGGTTTCCAAATTTCGGATAGTAGTGTATTTAAGATACTGTCTACAAAGGTAAACAGAAACCTACTTTTATGTGAAGCCAAAAGTCAAACTAAATCCGTCCTGTAATATGATAACGGTAGAGCTTCTCCCCTTTAAATGGCAGCACAAATTGTTTATATTGCAAATGGCAGTTTTGTGCTCAGTTGCATTATTATGCTTGTTTATTTTATAAATAATCGTTATAAAAGTTCGTGATTCTGTCTTGGGTAAGTTATGATGTTAGTTAAGTTGATCCACTATTCATAATTAAGCAATTTGAAAACGTAAACATTCTACAAATTTCTAATCTAAAAAGCAGAAAGTTGCCTAATTTCGGATAGACCATTTTTGTGCATTTGATTCCCAATTTCGGATATCCGCAAGGTAATTATTATTCAGGATAACCAACCATTAATTATTATCTTTATAATGATACAACAAACTAAGATAAACAATTTTTAAAAACCGAAAATTACCTAAGATACTAAGATATTCGAAATTGGGAATCTAAAATTATAGTTCCTATAGTATTTCGTAGAAAATCGCTTAATGATTAAATTACGTCTTAAATGTGAAGGAATAACAAGAAACATACTCTTGAAAATTTTTTTTCGGATATGTCCGAAATTAGGAGCCCTTTTTCAAATGCACAAAAATGCGCTGATTTTTTTTAACCGTGTTTTTTGGAAAAAATAAACTGTAATAAAATTGCTTTTATAATAAATCATGGTTCGCTATAATAAGTTGTATCTGGTTATATAAAAAATATATCAGAAAGTAATACCGAGTATTAAATATTGAATACATTGTAAATGGTATCCGAAATTAGGCGACTTTCCTCTACTACTTCTACTACAATATACATAACTAATGAAAAACATTCCCCTTAGAATTGGGTCAGTTATGTGACATGTCACAGTATAGTGTCTTCAGTGTCTGTTAGTTTCAATATAAATTGGACTTTTTGTTTTGTTAATAAATCCTTAAAAGGGTTCAAAGTAGTTGTTTTCCATCGGGGCCAAACAGTCTTCTTATAGCTGGCGCTGCGGTGGTCTGGGGTCGCAGATAGAGGGCTCTAGCTCCGAGACGTCTTCTGCCAAGGATTTGTACCGATTTGCAGGGCGCCCCTGGGTGTTATAAGCAGGGATTATTTTAAAGTGCAGTTCGACACAAAATGTGCAGTGGGAAATTTAAATGTGCCGTGGGGAATGTGGATTTGTGCAGTATAAAACAAATATTTATTAAAAATTTATATTTCAAAAGTGGAGTAGGACGCAGCACGTTCGCTTTGTAACAGCGAGGTCGCGGGTTCGAATCCCGCCTGGGGCATGAATGTGTAGTGGTGTCTTTAAATAGGCTATAACCTATACGGTTGAATACCGGGGTGTATCTACCGAAGGGTAGGTACCATCGTTTTCATAATAAACGCTTACACCTAAAAATGTTACAGATTATATTGAACTTTATCAAGGTCTCTTTGACATTTATTTGTCAAATATTATTATAACATTACTTGTCAAAATAATTCACATTAGTTATGCCGCAGCTTACAAATTATCAAAAATGTATTATAACAGCAAGAATAAATGACGGGATAAGTGTACGTGAAATAGCCACTGAATTACGTGTTGCAAACAGCACTATAATGCGAGCAAAGAAAAAACTTGAGGAAACTGGACAGATTAGCAGAAAGCGGGGTTCTGGTCGAAGTAGAATGAGTAGTGCAGAAGAAGATATGCAATTAATGAATTATCTGCGGTAAAACCCTTTCCATACCGGAGTCAGAGCGAGGGAAGAAACTAACTTTCCTGGGTCATAATGCTGAAGAATTACGACAGGCCATCATTGAGGCTTGGCAAGCAAAAATTAAACCAAATTACACTAACCAACTGTTGGAATTACAAAGAAGATTTTTTTATTTTTGATATCTTAAAATAAGTCACTCTTGATGATGTTTTTTTTTCTTTATATTTTTGAAGACACTATTTTGAAGAAAAAAACATTATCCCATGAACCGTAAGAGTTGTACAAAAAGCGCTTAGTGTTTTGGGAGTTTAAAATCAAGCAGGGCAAGTTATAAAGAGTGACTTTTTTTGAGATCAAATCAAAAATAAAAAATAAATTCCTCTTTGTAACTCTATCTGGAGACATACTGTATAAATATCATTTATAATAAAAAAAATTTACCTTTTTGCTTATAAGCATATATGCTTAAAGACAGTTATAAGACTTGCACTATATAATATAGACTGTACTTTAACCTTACTTAATTATTACGGAAAATGTCAGTGTCAATCTTAGTAAAGTACATATACTACAACTAAAAATTTAAAATGTTGGGGCACCTCAGGGTTCTGTGATGTGAGCGTTTTCTATGAAAATGATGGTACAGACTTAAAAAAAAAAACAAACATTGATATTAGTAAAACAAATGTCTCGTTGTCTTCTAGTTTTTCAATTTAACAGCGTTTGAGCTTGAAAAAAATTATAAAAAATCCCTGCGGGGTATTTTCTTATGTGTTTCAGAGAAAATTTAAAAATAACTCATAATTAAATTTTAAAGCTTTTTGCCCAGAAAAATAAAAAGAAAATGTTTTTGCTTCAGCGAATTTTTGTAGCTTTTTACCTCACAAAGTTCAAAAAAATCTTGTGGCACCTTTTTGTAGGTTTCTGTTCGTTAACAGCTCATCAAAACATTTATTTTTTTTATTTTACAGCGTTTACTTAAAATGCTGTTTTTGCCTCCGGCGCATATAATATAATATAATTTTTTTTCAAAAAGTAAAGAAAAATATATTTTGAACCATTTGCAGTTTTGGGATGCGTCGCATTTTTTTTAATTTGTGCAGTGGAAAAAAAATCTTAAAATAAACCCTGCACGGTAAAAATAAATTACATTAAATTACATAGTCCGTAAATGGTAATATCTTGCCATAGACCGGAACGGTAAAAATTACATAGTCCAGAATGGTAATGTTTTGCATAGACTTGAAATAAAAAAAAAATATTTACTACTTAGAAAATGTTTGTTCCAAATTACAAGTCTCTGTGTCAAAGCTTTTTTGAAATATCGTAGCGTAAAGTTCATTTGGTTTAATAAACCAAACGATTTGCACCCTTAATACGAGTATAAACTCCTTACATCTTTCTTTAAAGATCTATTGGTTGATAAAGATCGTAATTTATAATGAATGTAAATTTTAGGCCACAAATAAAGCATTTAAATATCGTACATAAATAATATGTACCTTTTTTTACACTTTTAACACTTTAACCTAGCAGCATGCGTCGCTATCTTTCTAACAATAACAATATTAAACGGTCCGTGTCATGATGCGACGCCTTCTTGGTTATTGACCAAAGCGCACGCGCGTCTTAAAATAACATAGCCCGACATTGTAAAATCATGTAAAAATATGTAAATCAATGTAAATATATTTTTTTACATTATATTACATTCTTTTACATTTTTTTACATTCTTTTACATTATTTTACATTCTTTTACATTATTGTATATGTATTTTTACAATATTTTACATGCAGTTTTTACAGTGTCGTTATAAGAAAGTTTTGGAGACTTTAACGATAGGTCAGAAACGAAACTTACTCCAGAAGTTCACCTATTAGAGGTCGCCCCCGGCGGTTTTTTGAGAGAGAAAACATGTTAAGCCTTTTTACTATTATTTAAATATAAAAAACGTTAAAACTAGGCGATTTTAGGAAAGGAAATTATTTTTGAATAATAAGAGAATATTCAAAAAAAAAAAAAATACCCTTTTATTTGAAAAATGGCTTTACCGGGTAAAAACATTGTAAAAATTTACGTATGAAGCTTCCCTAGTAGACATTAAACGTTAGAATAACGTTTTTATAACGTTAGAAAACTGTATAAAAGTACGTTATAAAATGTCTGCAAATATCCCGCTTTTTAACGTTAGAATCAAACGTTAGTTACAAACTTTAATCTAACGTTAGATTTTTAAGTTAGAAATACGTCATAAGTACGTTTAATTTCTAACTTTCGGAGGGGGCGTGGCCAACTAGGAAATTTCTACCTGCATCATAAATGGCAGCTGGAAAAAAATTTATTCATATAAATAAATCTCAATATATTTTAGCAATCATAATATTTTTAAACATAATTTCGTTACATTTATTTATAAAATAGCCATCTTTTTAAGAGGCTCTAAATATTTTTTGTGTAATATGCTGTTATACTTCAATAAATACGTTTACCTCTCAGAAAAACTTTATATTTAGTTAGTTAATACATATTTATACATTCAGAATCTTAAAATATTTTTTCAATTCTAATACAGCGTTGCCAGACTTACTATAATTTTGAATTTTGGGGGATATTTTTTTAAACTTATTATAGAAATAATAAATAATTATCAAACCTAGGCACATAGCTGTCTGAAATGAGTATTTTCTACTATAGCTTACGTATTAATAATGGAAATTTAAAAAATATTTAAAGTTAGAATAAGGTTAGAAAAAGGTTAGAATTTAGTTGGGAAACTAACGTTAGATTTATGTATTTTATAACGTTTTTGTCAAACATTAGTTTTTAAGGTTAGATTTATATATTTTATAACGTTTTTGTCAAACGTTAGTTTTTAAGGCTATATTTATATATTTTATAACGTTTATGTATTACGTTTGGGACTAAACATAAAAATGTCACTAATCTAATGTTATGTTAAGTTAGATTTGTGTACTTTTCTACCAGGGTTATTTATGCTACAAAAAAGGTTACTTAGAAAATTTTCTCATAGGTAATTTTTTTTAGAAATTCATTGATACGTACCAATGGAGCTCTCTACAACTAGAATTATGAAACAAAAGACGTCTACCCTATCTCTATCTCATTTGTGCTACACTTTCCAGCCAACCAAATAAATACTGTATTTGTTTTTCATACAACAAATACAGTATTTATTTGGTTGGCCGGAAAGTGTAGCAGTGAGAGGCACGTACGAACATAGCTAATGTGAATCTGTAGAATAAGATAATTCTACTAAAATTTAGATGGCGCCAGTAATTTCTTTAATAAAAATAATATAGTTACACTTTTCGCCCGGCCAAGTAAATATTGTATTTGTTCAACAAAGAACAAATACAGCATTTGTTTGGTTGGGTTGAAGTGGGAGTGTATGTATGTCTTCTATCCTTTTTGGGTAGAACTTTTGTCCCTGTCTAATCTAATGGGAGAATTCTCCATTACCGCCCCATATTTATTTTTTTAAGAAAAAGAACAGGATGTCAAAAAAAAATCAAAAATTCCATCAAATGTAAAAAAAAATCACTTTATTTCTATAAAAATATACCAATATTTTAAGTGGTATCTGTCATATATATGCATACCAATCCTGCAGAAAATTATTTATGTATTTTTTTTTTTTTTTTCAAAAAAGTAAATATAAACCCTGAATTCGGACATATAAAGAAAAAAAAAGACATTTTTTTCTAGCCTTTATTAACCTCATGTGTCAATTTTTAGCATTTTTAACCCTAAAAAATCCGTTTTATTCGAGGTTTTATTTTTGTAGAAGGCCTAAAAATTGAGAATATTCCTTTATTATCATGTGTCAATTTTTAGCATTTTTACCCCTAAAAAATTTATAAATAATTTATTTTTGTAGAAGGCCTAAATTGAGAATATTCCTTTATTATCCAGAAACACTTTTTTTCTCCATAAACGTCCAATATCAAAGTTTTTACATCCTTAAAAAAATAAAAATGCTTCACATGATTTTCTATTTAAAAAGGCGCCGGGTGGGATATTTTTTAAAAAATTTAAGAAAAAATCAGGGTTGTTTTTTACCTAAAGGAACAATTTTGAAGCGTGGGACCCAGAGAATTCCGTAGGTCCTGGGCACCCTACTGTATAGTTTATTTTTTTTTTTAGGGCACGACTAAACGACCTGGAAAATATACCAATATTCTTAGTGGTATCTATCATATATATTCATACAAACCCTGCAGAAGATGTAGCGAATAAGCTAATCCATATGTATACAATGGCTAGAATTGTACATACTATGGTATATACTGTTTTTATTCTACCTCAACCGGCAAGATTGATGGCATGGCTTGTAGGATACTCTATAACTTTTTACATGGCTCTACATTCCGCATATTACCTTTATAAAAATGCGTAGTGCCGTAGTCTGGGTGAAGCGGATCAAAAATATCAGTTTTATTTAAGGGGTTGTTCTGATTTTTGAGGCAAAAAATTGTACGACCTGTATTATTTTTATGTACAAAACGTTTTACAAAGTATTAGACAACTTAAAGTTCACAAAAAAAAATTGTTTTTTTTTTGCCGTCATAAATAAATGTGCAGCACGCGCTGAAGTTAGACACCTCAAAAATAACATGGCAAACGGTTCCAGCGAGAGCTCGGCCCCCAATGGGTTCGAAACACAAAAATCAAAAACAGTCTTGTTAAAAATAACATCCTTTAGTTCGCTAGTGTAGACATAAGTCAAAATTCCAAAAAACAAAAATTCCACGCGTATTTTAACAAAAAAATGCAATTTTTTCGACCAAAAACGGGTAAAAAATGAGGAATAAAAAAAATAAATTACAAGCCTTAAAAAAAACAATTTACATTAGCGAACTAGCCAACATGATTTTCGACAAAACTGATAAGGCCCCCTCGTTTCGCACGCCCCTGGTTAAAATAAGTACATAAAAATAACATACGAAGATGGGCGTTATTAGGATTAGTTCCAATGCAAAACCTCCTTGCTGTATCTCAAAGGGTTCCTGAGTAATTAAATAAAAACCGAATTTTTTAGCCACACTCAAAGGGGCGTATCTCCCTTACGACGTATTTTTAGACATATTTTTATAGGAACTTTTTGTAATATTTTATGATGTAGAATTGCCCCTTAAAATTTTATAATTTTTAAACAAGACAAATTTCGTCAAAATATTTTAGAAGCTTATTCTACACATATTGAGTATAAAAAAGCAAAAAAAAAATAAATTTTTTGAAATGAAAAATCAGAACAACCCTTTAAATATTTAAATGTATCTACTGAAAAAAATATGTGAAAAAATAGTTATTTATATACCAAGGGACTAAAGTGGCTATTTTAGTCCCGCTGCATGAGTGTTTCCTGAGCGAGCGCAGCGAGAACAGAAATGCAAGGGATTAAAACAGCCACGTTTAGTCCTGAGGTATATACACTATTTTTTGCAGGGCGAAACATAATTTAGGTAGGTAGATAAAATTAAAATTAAAAACCATTCGTCTAAAATCGGTTGTTTTATTTTCGTAATTTAATCAAGATGCCTGTAAATTGCGAAAAGTCAGTTTCACGGCTATCGCGATTTCAATTTTTTTCAATATGGTTGACACAAACGAAGATGATAAATTTTAAGTTATGTTTATATTGTTAGAGATAAATTACAATTTATAAGAAAATATAATTTTTATAATGTATGTTAAATTACAATTTATAAGAAAATATAATTTTTATAATGTATGTTTTAAATGTCAATATTGTCTATAAAAAAATGGTTCGTATAGTGAAATTAAATTAATTTAGTTCGCCGTGGTAAATTGGTAAGTTAAAAAAAGTTATTTCTTAAATATTCTATTCTTTATTTTTTATTAACCTTTTAGTTGTTGAAAAAAAGGAAACAGATTAATTTAACTGGACAAGTACTGAGGAATAAAAAGTCCAAACTCCTTAAAGTGATGTTACTAATAAAAGTTGTTGGTAAGTTGGAAACTGTAAAAAATACAGCGCATTCGCCAATTTTAAATTAATATAATTAAATTTTAGGAAAACAAGCTCATAACAATAAAAATTTACTTTTAGAAAGTTCTAAAGAATTGTAGATATGGCATATAATTTATAGATTTATTTACACATTGTTATGTATGCCAGATATCCAGAACTTCTAAAAATAATACATAAAAGGATTGCCATATAGCCATGGCTATTCTTTACTGTTTTTACTTAAATATTTAATAAATATATTGTTATTTAAACTTTTAAAGCCTTTTCATTAAAAAATAAATATTTTTTACAATTAATTTTATATTTTTAACATAATATAGTTATAATTTTTATATTAAAGATTTTCGCATTCACAAAAAAATACGTCAAGAGTGACGCAAAAATCCGCATTCACCAACTTTTTAAAGAAATCAAACTGCAACGTTGCCACATAAAACTGTTAGTTTCTATAATCCCACCTACTTTGCCCCTTCTAGCCCTTTCTTGAGCTTCACATAAGATTGGAATTTCTTCGCTTAATCGCAATTTGTACCAAGCTTCGAAATCAATCTGTATATCGACAATATAAGTAACAAGTTCAGATGAAACTATCAGTGATTCGCGTGGGTGACGCGAAGGCGGTAGGGTGTTAAACATTCAGGTGTATTATGGTGACCATCGTGATCGTGATCGTGATCGTAATTATTCCGACATCGTTAAAATTTCGAGGTCCCGCTTGTCAACCGTCAAAATGCGATTATGGTGGTCACTTTTTCCGATGTCGTTAAACGAATGTCGGAATGATTATCGTTATTTACCACAAGACACTTTTGGCTTTGCTGTAAATTCCGGTATCGGAATAAGCTAACCTAAAATCTATTTTGACAAATTAGTGAAATACCTAAGATGAATAATTTGGGCTTTGTTGTAATTAATAATCATAGAAAAGAGGTATTAATAAAGTGGAGGACCGTAGAAGAAGGTAAGAAATGTATATTACCATTTATTTTGCCTGCAAGGTTATTTCTTACAAAATTGTTATGAAGCTGATTTTTTTTTCAGGTGTAGAGCACAATTGGAAAAAAGGGATTTAATGGATGGCAACAACCCATTGGAGGTATCTGAGCGGGAGTTTAAATGAGTATTAAGATTCTCCAGAGAGCTCAGACATCAATTAGTGGTTTACTTATCACCCTTAGTGTAGAATGGGCAAAGGCCTGGGCAATTCTTAAAGTCTTAAGAGTAGGTGCAACTTAGTATATTATTAAAAATACTTGGTTCTCCAGAGTAATGTGGAGCAAAGTAATTCTTGATAAGGGGACGTCCATAAAGTATGTCACGTTTTTTTGGGCCATTTTTGACCATCCCCCCTCCCCCCTTGTCACAAAGACTTTGTGACAAAGTGTCACACCAGCACGAACCCCCTCTCCCCCCTATGTCACGTCACATTAAATTTGTAAATGCATGACCCCAGCCTGGAGTCTCTAGGGTTACATTTCCACCATTGTAAACAAAAAATGTTAAGATTACACATCGAGTTTAATAAATTCGTTAAAAAGTATTTAGGATTTTTCGGGATTTAAAAATCTTTAGGATATCCCGAAATTTCGGGATCCCGAATTTCGGAACTAAGTACCAAGGGGCTGTTCAAGAATGACGTCACCCAATTTTGACCAATTTTAGACCTCCCCCTCCCCACTTCGTCACCTTTGCCTAGAATCCCTAATAAAGGGAAAAAATAGTGAAATCACACTGCTCTTGACCCCCCCCCCTCCCCCTATCACAAAGTGTCACAAACTTCTGGACAGATGGAAAAAGAAAACAAAATATAGGTGTGGATTATTTGATTTTTTTTTAGATAAAAATGTGCCAAATCCAAGAAGAAACATTTTATTATGAGAGGGGGAAAGAATAAGAAGAGGAATAAATCGAAATATTAAAAAATACTTGATTTTTGTATGTTGTAGGCTCAATAAACAACCACAGTAGACCTCATAAAATTTAAATCAAAAATCGAGCACCCTATTTTTTTTGATGGATGAAGCATTTTTAAGTAAATCGATTTTCAATTATTTATATTTTTTTTTCAGTTTATGCTTAATTTTCATTAGGAATATCGAAAGTATTTATTTTTCTTAACTGATAAAGATTTTTTTTAATTTT
>OY294050.1:42610420-42645840 GCA_958510825.1 Brachypterus glaber | reverse complement strand
CTACTCAGTCAGACGACTCCAATTGTATACCATACAGTTGGAGAATAAGTTTCTATGCAGTAACTTGGAACATCTTTCTTTGGAAAGCCTTTTACTGTGATCTCTGACTTAGCGTGGTGCAAACTGAAAAACATCTGTTTCACAGATTTACAGCAATCTTAAAGGTTTTGATTAGGTCACCTTTATCAAATCCCAATGTTCAGATTCTAATTTTCCTTTTATTCCTCAGTGTTTTGTTCCATCTGGATGCCACTAAAGTTGGTTTCTAAAAGAAATATATAATTAAAACAAATATTTACTGCTTTTTAGAAACTAATTCTGCAAACAGACATACAAAAGCTGTTTTTCATTGATAAAGCCCAAAAAACTTGGTCGATACTGGTTGAAAATTTAACTCGTAGTTTTTTAGGCCAGTGTTCGCCTGCACAATAAAACTTTAATCAAATATCAGACACGAGCCTGTTTGTTTGAAACAACAAAGGCTTAAGACAGACAAGCTACAATTATTTAACATCCAAGGTTACCTACTTTTCTCCATTCCTCTGGTTTTCTTACTGGGCCACAAATTGTATTTAATTTCCTTGTTAAGTTGGTCCACAGGTTAACCGTTTAGTCTTTGTTCACATATTAATTCATTACGCACACGCTGAACTGTTCAGCCGTTGTTTTTCGTGGTGGCTTCTTGGAATCCATGGGTCTTAATTTATTGTATTAAAAAAACAAAAAATGTACGTAAACACGATTCTTCTGACAACTGACAATCAATGACGCCAATATAAAAAATTTAAAAGCACCGTGTAAAACAGCATTACCACAATAAGAAATTACTAAATAACTAAGTTGGTAACCTGAAACGAAGGTACTTCACTTCATTCAATTCCGATCTCGGGGGATTGTAATATTTTTCGTTCCGATGTGGCCACGGTAATACCAAATTTTAACGTTATCGTGTTGGAACACGATCACGACGTCTTAATTATAACGACATCGGAATAATAACGATGGCCACCATAATAGGGCTGATTTAAGGTGAATTAAAAATGGCGTAGGTTTTTCGCGCCAGATGTATCCATTGAGTTAGAGTGGGGAGAGTGCCAGAGCCGTTTAAATTTCTTGTGCCGATTTTGATTCGCGCATCTATCTATCTCTCTCTAAAATTCCGTATTAACGGTCTTGCGCACTTCGAAATACACAAAGATAGCCACTCGGTCAGACAGAGTTCCTGCTTCCCCCACTTTAATTCCTTGAAAAACACATGTGAACTAAATTTTAGGTTAGTTTAAAAACCAAAGTCGAAGTAACTGCGCAAACTCAAATTTCCTAAACAAAGCTCCCTTGTCGGCACAGTTTGTCCACGCGCAACCTGGTCGAATGGCACTCTCCCCCACTCTACCTCAATGGATGTATCAAGTAATTTATGTAAAAATGTGTTTGTAAAGAAAATATTATCAAATCTACAATCGGTATAACTATTGATATTGATTTTACAATGGAATGTTATTATATGTGATGTAATTTAGTGGTTGGATCTGGATTAGGGTTATCCACATGTTTTTGAGGTTATGATAGAAGAAATTTTATTTATTTAAAACAAGGATAACAGAGAAAAAGTAAACAGTTAAGAAGTCTTACAAAAGACCAGGCCAAAAGAAAGTGATGTATATGTGATGTAATTTAGTGGTTGAATCTGGATTAGGGTTTTGAGGTTATGATAGAAGAAATTTATTTATTCCTACGCACATTTAAACAGAATTGGGAGGTCCCACAAGAAGTCTGACAAAACCATGCCTAAAATACTTACCAAAAACTTCTAAATTTTAGTAAATTTGAGGAAAATATATTAGTATTTTCTAAATTAAACCAAAATGAGGAGGTTTTTATATAACTAGCGTGTATTATCAGGCATGATTTTATCAGTTCTCACAAACTAATTCGTTACTTTTTGTATTATTAATTATTCTTTGAGTTTTACAAAACTGTACACGCCGTAATTCAACTTACTTAGAAAGTAATGTTGGACTATGAAGTTATGGAGTGTTATGCATAGATTACTAGAGGTTATGTCATATAAGAAATACACTATAAGAGAAAGTCAAATGATAGAGATAGAAAACTATTGTACCGCCATTAGCGGTTGTTTTTAAAAATTCACTAAATTCACGGTCAACAACAGCCGATAATACAGATAACCTACGGAAGTCGGTAATAAAGATTACTATTGCTTTCCCAAATCAATTTTGTAAAAATGGGGAAAAGCTCTGCCCTAAACATATCAGTAAAAATGGTAAGAAGCTTTTTAGGGCATTTGTCCCAGCCCTAGACAGCTCAGTCAAATCAATAAGTTTTTTTTGTGTAGGGGCTGTCCCTGCCCTAAATAACTCAGTCAAAATAATAAGAAGCTTTTCAAGACAGGGTCAGTCCCTGCCTTTAGTCATTTTATTTAACTTGGCACTATTAATGTTTTTGACCCACACATTAAATAAGTTTGCATCACTAGGAAAACGGTGACGTTTACTTAACTGATCCTTGCAAAACGGTACAATACACATTTTGTATTAGACATCACAATAAAAGTTCGGTATAAAAGCACAATAAATTGCAAATCACGAGTAAAATTTCAATTATTTTGACAGATATACCACCCCTCACCCCACTCCCACTAAACAATCAAGTTCATATACAGCTGGCGCCATCGCTCAGTCGTACCTAGAAGCCAAAACACAGGTTCGGGTCCTGAATACTTTTCACGGTCACGTATTTGACTTTCTCTTATAGTGTATTTCTTATATGGGTTATGTTATAAAACTATAGTTCTTCTTCTTCTAATTTTATTTTATCACAGAACTGAAGGTCAGAACCAAAGAACTTTTACCTCATGAATGAACATGATGAAATCTACCGTATGCTTTGTTTGAAGTGTGAACCAACTATGGTAAGGGGCTGGTGGGGAGTAACTACTGTTTACACTTAGGGCCACTTGTACCAACGATGGTATAGCTTTAAACTTGGATTAAAGGGACGGCCAGCCAATCAGAATGCAGTATTTTTAACTTTAACCAGAATATATTTAACAACAGTACCCGGACTTAAAACCGAAAACGTTGAATGTCTACGGAATAGGCTTCTCGAATCGACGTTGTCAAATTGACGCGGTAAAAGGCGTTGCCGATGTAACTAATAATTCCCTTTCAAGTGAGAAATTAAAACAAGGTAATAGATTTTTTTGATTAATCGTTTATTCTCTTTATCAGTATTAAAAAAAAAAACTACAGCTACAGCTTTTAAGTGGTCAGGGCAGCAGGTGATTTGTTTTAATGGAAAGAGGTTCGTGTTATACTATTATATTTTTTATCAAAATCCACTACTACTAAAACAATAATAAAAAAGTATAACAAATATTCTGGAAAAACTACGAAAAATTCTGTCAACAAACTTTTAAAACATAGGTTATGTTTTCTTAAAACGCGCCCGGCTTTTTACCAGCTCTACAGAACTCTGCAGTACTTTCCTTGGTAGTTCACTTATTTCCCGTCAGATGTGATAGTGTTTGAAGCCTATTTTTGCCATTAGGATTAGTACACTTTTAAAGCATTGCAGGTATACGGAGTTCAGGTACTTGTGTAGATATATTCTGCTTTAACTCAGTTTAGTTGAGATAATCCCAGTTTAAGAGTTGGTGCAAGTGGCCCTTAGTACGCGTAAAGAGAGAGAAAGAATGTGTAAACTCACAGTCTATTGTCGTAAACTTTGTCAAGCAATACAGTGTTGCCGGTTGCAACACCTGCTTTAGATATTTTATTGTAAATTTTAAGAAATATTAGTTTTATTTGAGTTTTATACAATGAACTTGAGGAGTGGGGGAACAGGAATGGCGTCTGAACAAGTGGCTAATATGAATGGCAGCCATTAACCGCATTCTTTATTCTAGGGGGTTCAAATTTTTCACACTAGGTGGTGCGATTTGGTAACTTTATAGCGAATTTTCATCTTGGTGCTTTCAGAGACCAACTTATCTCTGGTGCTTAAAGCACCGTGCTTTATTGACAATGAAGTTTTTAGGGTTATGTACAATGTCAGTGGATTTAAAAACGGTATAAAAAAAAACATTTATTTCTCAAAAAAACATATTTCTATTTAAAAAAATTACAGAAATGTATAAAATTAAAAAAATAATGACAGAATTAAAAAAATAACTAATAAAATAAAAAAAACAAGGTAGGTCATATATAATATTTTCTCAAACCTTCATTCTTATACATTTTGGTACTGGCGTGTAAATTGTCTTAATTAGGGTCACTCGATCAGTTTTTGCTTTGTCTAGTTGGTGTGTTAGTGTGTTTTGGTGTTTGGTCGATTTGGGCTTTTGATTTGAGGTGAAAACTTCCACAAACCCAAACGGCTAACCACCAAAACACTAGACAAAGTAACAACTGATCAAGTGACCATAGTCTTAATAATTTTATTACTTTTTTTATTCAGTGTCAATTTTGATTAAATTCATCATAATTTAGTTATAAAGTAGCATTCACTGATCTAAAATTAAATGAATTTTATAAAGGGAGCTTCGAGTCATAACTTCCAACCAGTCGAAACTCTAGATCATTTTGGACCTCCCCCCCTGTAACGCTATTTTCCTATACCATTAGCATGGGCGTAACACTCCAAAATGACCCCCCCTACATAATACTTGAACGTTCCCCTAGTATTCCAACCACTTGATATTAAAAATTTTAAAGCTTTTTGGTCAGAATTGTATTCTCCCCGTTTGAATGGGGACTATGCCCCCGTTTAAATGGGGGCAAGGCATCAAAAACACCAAACAGGCAAAAAAAAACTGACCTACACCAAAGAGTTAGGTTACGTTATGTTTAATATCTATAGATATACAACAGTGCAAAATCGGTCGGAACTCCAGACACTATTGTATAAATACTTGTAATAAAATGTACATATAAAAATCTTATTTTTGAAATACACACTCTATTTTTTCAGGTTCGAACTCTGGCTTTCTTTAGAAGTACTTTCTCTTTTCCAAAGACCATGTCATCATATTTAAAATGCCTTGAGCAAACAAATTTATTCTCAGAAAAAGTATACCTACGTAGATTTGGGTATTTTAAAATTATCAAGTCATTGCTCCAACAATGCTTTATCTTTTGGAAACCTGTAAAATAGAAAACCCTGGCTATAAATTAAATCTCACTAAATTTGTGGTTTTATATACATATAAATGCAAAATGTACAAGTCAATATACTTAATCCCAACTTACTTAAAAAATGAAACTTTCTCCAGATTTATTCTTTTTACACTGCGGCAGCCAATGACACAGCAAGACATAATTAGAAAAGTTTTTCTTGTATACTAATCACTCACTAAAAAACTATATATACACTTACACTACGGAAATTAATAAAAATAAAAAAACTATCATTTAAAAGTCTCAAAAATGCTCAAACATATAATAAATTATTCACAAATAAAGATATCAACATTTCAACCGCAAGTATTACCAGGAAAAACTAGTACGATAACAGAGACTACAATTTCTGATGATAAAATTCCTTATAAAGTTACCAAATCGCACCACCTAGTGTGAAAAATTTGAACCCCCTAGAATAAAGAATGCGTTTAATGGCTGCCAACGTAGTGTCACTACTTATTTGTATTGGAATCCTGTTCCCCCACTCCTCAAGTTCATTGGTTTTATATGAACTAGTAGTTTAATTTTAATAAATTTAATTATATTACATTATCAAACATAATTATAGTGTCGTAGTATAGTAGTTTTTTAAAATTTTAATGTAGGTATAAAGATTTATCATAATGATAAAGTGACAGTTACGCAACATCGCTCTGGTCACCAGAAGGTCAAAACTAGCGATACTTATGTTTACACCAGAAGCAGTATCGCGTACGTTTATGTAAACAAACAAACAAAAAGATGACACCTTCATAAACGTTAGTCTGAAATAACTTCTTGAGGTAAAAGTTCTTTGGTCAGAACTGAAAATCTAGAACGTAATTTGAGCTTTGCGCAGGGTTTCTGAGTGTGTAATAACAAAGTATAGATATATTTCAGAAAGACGTCAAAATGGCGAATCCACCGCAGTAATGAGGAGAATCCAGCGCATGCGCACTGATTTTCTTATTTTTGTTTTAACGTATGCCAAAAATTATTTTAAGCTTATGTAACATTCTTTTGCAGAATTTTACAAAAATATCTACTTTTTTCTTATGCATATTGTTACACCAGGCGAGCATTTATTTTTTAATTAGCTAAAGCTAAATTATTTAGCCTAAATATCCTATTTGATTCCTAAAATATATCTGTATCTGAAAAATGCCTCCAATTAAAAAAAAACACCAAACCAGCAAACTACCAAACCATTATTAACGTAAACCAACGCCTTCCTTTAAAAAAAAACACCAAACCAGCAAACTACCAAACCAAACCATTGTTAACGTAAACCAACGCCTCCCATTAAAAAAAAAACACACCAAACCAGCAAACTACCAAACCAAACCATTGTTAACGTAAACCAACGCCTCCCATTTAAAAAAAAAAACACCAAACCAGCAAAATACCAAACTACTATTACCAGTACACTAGTTTTTTTGTTAGAATATATAGCAAAATATTGTTAAAATACTCACGAATTTCTGTTTGATTTTTTTAATGGGGGCATTGCAATAGCCAAGTGAAGTATACTTGAGCTTTCTTTGCGCGCGGAGGGATAGCCTTCAGTCGAAAGTGAAAGATTTGATTGTACCATAAGGTGGTCGTATTGGTAAGTAATCTTCGTGGGTATCAGCAGACAGTTTGCAACAAGGATGTCTGGTGGAAAACGTAACAAACTAGACAAGTATACACGCGTTTTTCTTTGCTCGCTGAAGGATAGCCTGCAGTCTAATGTGGAAAATGTGTTTGTGCCATTTGGTAGTCTGATTGGTAAGGAAGCTTTGGGTAAATAAGCTCATGATTTGCAGGAATGGAATCTGGTAGAAAATTGGCAAAAAGTTGCTAACTGCAGAAAACACCGGTTTTTCTATGCGCAAAGAAGAATAGCCTGCAGTCGAATGTGGAGGGGGTGTTTGTACCATATGGTAGTCGAAAGTTGTAAATAAATTATAATATTGTGGCTTATAAATACATTTATTACACATAATAAATAAAAATAATTTTGATTGGAATTACCCATATACTACAAAAAAATTGACAATATTTTCCCATTTTAAAAAATCGTCTGCTACTTTCAGCTTCATCAAATATTACACTTATTTCTTTCCGAGTTCTTTTTAATAAAATAACCACATTCATATAGCTTTTTTCCTGTGTGTGTTCGAATATGGTAGTCCAAATGATTTTTTTGGGAAAAACTTTTATTACAATGATCACATTCATATGGCTTTTTTCCTGTGTGTGTTTCAATGTGGCAGTCCAAATGATTTTTTTGGGAAAACCTTTTATCACAATGATCACATTCATATGGTTTTTCTCCTGTGTGTGTTCGAATATGTCTGCCCAAGTGGTCTTTACGAGTAAAATTTTTATAACAATGACCACATTCACATGGGTTTTCTCCTGTGTGTGTTCGAATATGTATGTCCAAATTATTTTTAAGTGAAAACTTTTTATCACAATGACCACATTCATATGGCTTTTTTCCTGTGTGGGTTCGACTATGTCTGTCCAAATGATTTTTTTGGGAAAACCTTTTATCACAATGATCACATTCATATGGTTTTTCGCCTGTGTGGGTTCGATTATGTCTGTCCAAATAATTTTTTTGGGAATACCTTTTTTCACAATGATTACATTTATGTAGTTTTTTTTCTGAGTGTGTTTGAATATGTCTGCCCAAGGTGTCTTTACGAGTAAACTTTTTATAACAATGACCACATTCATATGGCTTTTTTTTTGTGTGTGTTTGAATAGGGCAGTCCAAATGTTTTTTCCTGTGTGTTTGAATATGGCAGTCCAAATGATTTTTTTGGGAAAACCTTTTATCACAATCATCACATTCATATGGTTTTTCTCCTGTGTGGGTTAGAATATGTATGTCCAAATTATTTTTAAGTGAAAACTTTTTATCACAATGACCACATTCATATGGTTTTTCTCCTGTGTGGGTTCGAATATGTCTGTCCAAAGTGCTTTTATAAGTAAACTGCGTGTTGCAAATATCACATAGATTACTTTCCAAGTTTTTTTTAATACAAGGAACACTTTCATATGGCTTTTTTCTTGCCTGTGTTCGAATATGGTTGTCCAAATGATTTTTTTGGGAAAACCTTTTATCACAATGATCACATTCATATGGTTTTTCTCCTTTGTGGGTTCGAATAGGTATGTCCAAATTATTTTTTAGAGAAAATTTTTTATCACAATGATCACATTCATACGTTTTTTTTTTCTGTGTGTGTTCGAATATGTCTGTCCAAGGTGTCTTTACAAGTAAACTTTTTATAACAATGACCACATTCATACAGGTTTTCTCCTGTGTGTGTTCGGATATGCCTGTCCAAGGTGTATTTACAAGTAAACTTTTTATAACAATGACCACATTCATATGGGTTTTTTCCTCTGTATGTTTGAATATGGCAGTCCTAAAGGTGTTTTTGGGAAAACCTTTTATCACAATGATCACATTCATATGGTTTTTCTCCTGTGTGGGTTCGAATATGTCTGTCCAAATGATTTTTTTAGGAATACCTTTTTTCACAATGATTACATTTATGTAGTTTTTTTCCTCTGTGTGTCTGAATATGTCTGCCCAAGGTGTCTTTACGAGTAAACTTTTTATAACAATGACCACATTCATATGGTTTTTTGCCTGTGTGTGTTTGAATATGGTAGTCCAAATGGTGTTTTTGTGTAAACCTTTTATCACAATGATCACATTCATATGGTTTTTCTCCTGTGTGGGTTCGAATATGTATGTCCAAAATATTTTTAAGTGAAAACTTTTTATCACAATGACCACATTCATATGGTTTTTTTCCTGTGTGTGTTCGAATATGGCAGTCCAAATGATTTTTTTGGGAAAACCTTTTATCACAATGATCACATTCATATGGTTTCTCTCCTGTGTGGGTTCGAATATGTATGTCCAAAATATTTTTAAGTGAAAACTTTTTATCACAATGATCACATTCATATGGTTTTTTTCCTGTGTGTGTTCGAATATGTCTGCCCAAGGTGTCTTTACGAGTAAACTTTTTATAACAATAACCACATTTATATGGTTTTTTGCCTGTGTGTGTTTGAATATGGTAGTCCAAATGGTGTTTTTGGGAAAACCTTTTATCACAATGATCACATTCATATGGTTTTTCTCCTGTGTGGGTTCGAATATGTATGTCCAAATTATTTTTTAGTGAAAACTTTGTATCACAATGACCACATTCATATGGGATTTCTCCTGTGTGTGTTTGAATATGTCTGCCCAAGTGGTATTTACGAGTAAACTTTTTATAATGACAACATTCATATGGCTTTTTTCCTGTGTGTGTTTCAATGTGGCAGTCTAAATGATTTTTTTGGGAAAAACTTATATCACAATGATCAAATTCATATGGTTTTTCTCCTGTGTGGGTTTGAATATGTCTGTCCAAAGTGCTTTTATGAGTAAACTTTGTGTTGCAAATATCACATAGTTTTATTTCCGAGTTGTTTTTAACATGCTTATTTTTTCTGATTTTTCGTTCAAAGATTTTATCGTTAGTAGAACCTTTATGATGTAACCCACAATGTTGCTTTTGTTGAATACCCCTAAAGGATTGATTGATAATTTCTTCTTCTTCAAATTTAACTACATTTTCTTGAATCTCAATTTTTATTTCTTCATCCAAGTTAACGGGGAACTCTTTGTAATGTTTAAGGGTTTGCAAATGTTTATCCCGATATTAATAGCTATTATTGATAGATATCAGCAAATAATCTCACCTGTACAATATCTCTGTATCGCGCTGTCATGATCGGTAAGAGAGAGCGAGCTTCCGAGTCCGTCAGAGAGAGATAGCTATCTGTCCCTGTCCGTTGTAGATGGCGGGTAGTTTAAACGCCACATTCCTCTGGGACCTCATTGGATTTGAGCACTGTTATGTTTTTTTTTTGTTTTTCACTACTTTTAATGTTTTAATGTTTAACACGATTATTGTTTGTTTGATTTGGAACTTACACTACTTATTAAGCTAATTTTTTTTTGTGTCTCTGTCACTTATCTATATACCGCACTATAGATTGCTTTCGTACCGCGGCGGAGGTTTACGGTTTCTTTTGGGTCGGGTGTTGGTTAGGGTTTCTACCGTTGCTGGAGCTTCCGGCTCTGGGGCTTCGATCGAGAAGTCGAAACTGCTTGTGCTACTTCTGTAGTAGCTTGGTGATAGTGGCTCGTATGTGGGACTTAGGAATTCCTCCTCGCTGCTTGTTGATGTCGGGGTACTTGTCATCATTGGTACTATATTTTCACTTGGGCTGGTTACCTCGGTTGTGACGGTTGTCTCGGTTGGGTTGGTTGTCTCGGTTGAGTTGGTTGTCTCGGTTGAGTTGGTTGTCTCGGTTGAGTTGGTTGTCGTTTCCGGTGTGTTGTCTTGGATCGGATCTTCCTGGCTAAATAGGTCTATTGGGATCATTATCTGCATGCTCTGGGTGCTTGCTTTCTTCTCTGGGCTTTTCTTTTGTTTTTTTGTTCTGTCTTTGTTTGGTGTAATAAATTTCTTGAAAAAAGAAGCGTTTCTACATACAGTCTTGTCCTTGTTTTTAGCGGTTATTTTGGTACCATTTATTCTGATGATTTTATGTGGGGTAGGGTGGTAGAACGGTGTCCAAGAGTTTTTCTTCTGTTGTCTGCACAACACTAGGTTACCTAGCTTGAAATCGTGAGGATATGTCCTTCTTGTGATATTTGCCTTCTCGTTCTTTTCTTGTCTGCCATCTTTAGTAATAATTTTTACTTTTTGGTAGGCTTTTATATCGGGTATGGTTGTGTTAACTGGATATCTGAAAAGAACTTCTGTTGGACATTTTCCTGTCGCCGTGTGTGGTGTGTTTCGGTAGTTCATAAGAAAAAGGTTTAGTGATGTCTGAGCATTTTCGTGTTCTAGCAGAGACCGTCTTAAGGAGTTTTTTACTGTTTTCACCAGTCTTTCTACCATACCATTGGCTTCTGGCCAGTACGGCGTTACCTTCCTGTGTTTTATGCCTAGACTATTGAGGTAGTTAGTACACTCTCTGCCATTGAAGGGTGGTCCATTATCACTTTTGAGTTCTTTTATGACGCCGAAGGTTGATATTAGTCTGTTTAAGACTGGCTCTATGTTTTTAAATGAGGTTGATGGTACGATTTCCGCCCATGGAAATCTAGAGTATTCATCGACCAGGACAAAAATGTATTTACCATTGGGCATCGGTCCAAGGAAATCGCAATCAATTTGGGCAATAGGAGTGTTTGGTAGAGGTGTTGTCACAATGGGGTCTCTGTTTGATTTTTTTTCATTTGCCTGGCAGGCTAAGCAGGAGTTGACCGCCATTTCTGTTAGCTTATCAATGTTGGGAAACCAAACCTTGCTCCTCAGCAGTTGTTTTGTCTTGACTACACCCTGGTGTCCTTTATGTGCCAGCTCAATAATTGTCCCTTGTAGGCTTTTTGGTATTATTATTCTATTTCTTCTTAAGAGTAGCCCATGTGCCTCGGTAATTTCTTCTCTTATCTTCTTATACTCTGCTAGCTCCTTCTTTTCAAAGAGTTTTGTTTCATAAATTGCGTGTTTTACTTCTTTTAAGGTATCGTCTTTTTCAGTTTCTTCTTTCACAGTTTCTATGTTAACTGCTTTTGGAGTGCATCCCTTGGTTATGAAGTTGACATAGTCTTCCACTTCTTTGTTTATGTCAGATTCTTTCCAGACTGGGTATCTTGATAGGTAGTCTGAGGGATTTGTATCACCCTTTTTGTGCACTACTGTATAGCTGTACGATTGTATTTTCCAGGCCAATCGTTCGAGTCTTAAGCTTGGTGAGGATCGAGGGTTCCTTAAGATTGAAACTAATGGTAGTGAGTCTGTGTACAGGGTGAAAGAAGTACACCCAAATAAGTATATGTGGAAGTGCGTTATGGCCCATGTGACCGCAACCATTTCCCTTTCTATTTGGGAGTATCTCTGCTCCACAGGGCTTAAGGCTTTACTCGCAAAGGCTACTATTTTCATTTCACCTTTGCTTTTCTGTGCTAATATCGAGCCTGCGCCGTAGGGTCCTGCGTCTACATATAGTTCTGTTTGTTTGTTCGTGTCAAAATAGGTTAGTTTTGTTACATCTAGTAGGTTTTGTTTGAGTTCATTGAAGGCTTTTTCATGTTCTTCCTTCCAGTTAAATTCTGAGTTCTTGATTGTTAGATCTCGCAAAATCTTTGTTTTCTCGGCTAATCGGTGTATAAATTTTCCCCCTACGAAGTTTAACATCCCTAGTAGGCTTCTTACTTCAGTCTGAGTTTGGGGTGGTTTTAAATCGACAAATGACTTTACTTTTTCTTGATCTGGTAATATTCCATCTGCTGAGAATATGTATCCAAAATATTTTATGCTTGTTTGTTTAAATTCACACTTGTTTAAATTCACTGTTAAGTTTAAATTTGCTAGTCTATCTAGGACCATCTTCAGGCTTCTGTCATGTTCTGTTGCCGATTTTGCAAAAATCAAAATATCGTCACTAAAATTTATCACACCCGGTATATTCGTTAAAACTTGCCTTACTATGTTCTGAAATATTTCGGCAGCACTGGTTATTCCGTAATACAACGTCTTGTATTGATATAGTCCTACGTGAGTGGAAAATACTGTTATGTACCGTGATTTCGCTCCTAGCTCCACCTGGTGGTATCCATCTCTAAGGTCAATCTTGGAAAAATATCTCGCTCCATTAAGTGCCGTGAATAGGTCGTCTATTGTAGGCGTTAGATGTCTTTCCCGTTTAATCGCTTGATTTGCGCATCTCATATCAACACACATCCGGATTCTTTTCTGGTCACGACGGGGTACAATTGTTATGGGTGAAACCCAAGGCGTGGGGCCTGTTGCCTTTTCAATTACGCCTTCCTTGAGTAGCCTGGTTATCTCTTCTTCAACCGCTGTTCTCAGGTGAAATGGTACTCTTCTGTGGCGTTGTGCCACGGGTGGTACTTTCTTATCGATGTGTAGCTCTACTGAGTACCCTTTTAGCCTGCCGATGCCTTTTGTTAATGTTGGGTATTGTTTTCTGATATTTTCTGCTGTTGTGTTTCCTGGTGGTGTGTTTTCTTGTGTTATGTTTTCTGGTGTTGTGTTTTCTTTTATGTTGTATATAATTTTAACCAAATTAAGTGCCTCGCACGTTTCGCAACTCATTATGTTGTCAACAGCTCCATTCACCACTTGTATTTCCGCGTTCACGCTCCGATTTTTATAGGTTATGTTTGTCTTGATTTTTCCCAGTAATTTAATGTTTTCGCTGTTTCCGTAGCCGTTCAAAATGCATTTAGTTGGCATTAACTTTGTGTTTTTAAGCTTCTTGTAAGTTTGTTTACTTATCAAGTTCACTGAGCTCCCTGTATCGATTATGAAGTTTATTTTCCTGTTATCTATTTTTATTTCAGCTCTTGGTGCTTTGTTGTTTATTTCCTTAATGTTAAATGTGTACTCACTGCCAGATGAAGTCTCATCTTCTTGATTTTGATCCTCTGTTTCTATTCTGTTTATTCGTTTTTGACTGGTTATGCATACCCTAGCATAGTGTCCTATCTTCTTGCAAGAGTTGCAGCGTTGACTTTTTGCTGGGCACGTTTGTAGCCCTTTACTGTGCCATTCGAAGCCACAGTTTCTGCATTTATCTTGCCTGTTTTCTTGCCTGGTTTCTTGCCTGGTATCTCGTCTGGTATCTGGTTTTCTTTGATATCTTCCTTGTGTTTGTTTTCTTCCAAATTTAATCCTGTTTACATCGTGTCCATTGTTCTGCTCTTCTATTTGTTCTACCTGTTTCTTTGTTGATTCGAGGATTTTTGCTTTTTCTATCAATTTTTCTAGTTTTGGGTTCTCCGAAAGTCCATATGATCTCAGTTCGCTGTTGTTTGTGCTTAATATCAGCTGATTCTTGATTTCGTCATCGGTATCCTGAAACTCACAGTTTTTTGCCATGTTTAGGAGTCTGTTGTAGAATTGTTCCGTTGTTTCGCCCTCTAGTTGCCTACTCTGCCTAAACTGAAAGATTTCAAAGTTTTTGTTGGTTTTGGGCTTAAAGTGTTCATTTAAGATTCTTCTTGCTTTATCATAAGCATCTTCTACTTCTTCACTGGTGTCCCTTAGTTCTAAGGTTATGTAGAGGTCGTAAATGTCTTCCCCAGCGGTATGCAGCATTAGGGCCTTTTTTCTTTCACTTTTGTCGATTCCCATGGCCAATAAATAGTTATCGAAACGACTAATCCATTTTTTCCACTTTGTTCCTAAGTTTTCACTACTATTTAGTTCAAAAGGTGCTATTCCGCCCGTTAAACCGTTCATTTTCGAGCCCTAACAAAATTGTCACACCTAACCTCACTTTTTTTACAACCGACGCTTTCACGTTTTCCACTGTTTTTGCACAATTTTCCCGGTGTTTTCGTATCCGTTTTCGTCGCCAATGTAATGTTTAAGGGTTTGCAAATGTTTATCCCGATATTAATAGCTATTATTGATAGATATCAGCAAATAATCTCACCTGTACAATATCTCTGTATCGCGCTGTCATGATCGGTAAGAGAGAGCGAGCTTCCGAGTCCGTCAGAGAGAGATAGCTATCTGTCCCTGTCCGTTGTAGATGGCGGGTAGTTTAAACGCCACACTCTTGATTTTTGTAGTTATCAAAACTATCAATTTCATCATCTACCAACTCTTTTTTAATAAATTGGGTAAAATTTCCTTCTTTTAAAGGTTTAACGTGAACGGTGCTATCCACATTTTCTAATTTAATATAATTCATCTTTAAATTGATGCTACTTTACTGAGGTTATGTTATAAAACTATAGTTCTTCTTCTTCTTCTAATTTTATTTCATATATAAGTCAATTTTTTGTGGAGCAGCGGTTACTAACCAAGTTAGGGGAATATGTATTTCTTTCTTTTTTTAACTCATCAATCAGAAAGAGATACATACAGGTTAACCAGCGTTACCAGAAAAAATTGACTATAGGTTTATCTCACAGAACTGAAGGTCAGAACCAAAGGACTTTTACCTCAAGAATGAACATGATGAAATCTACCGTATGCTTTGTTTGAAGCGTGAACCAACTATGGTGAGGGGCTGGTGAGGATTGACTATTGTTTAGACTTAGTACGCGTAAAGAGAGAGAAAGAATGAAAGAAAACTAACAGTCTAATGTCGTAAACTTTGTCAAGCAATACAGTGTTGCCGGTTACAACACCTGCTTTAGCTATTTTATTGTAAATTTTAAGAAATATTAGTTTTATTTGAGTTTTATATGAACTAGTAGTTTAATTTTAATAAATTTAATTATATTACATTATCAAACATATTTATAGTATAGTAGTATTTTAAATTTTTAATGTAGGTATAAAGATTTATCATAATGATAAAGTGAAAATTACGCAACATCGCTCTGGGCACCAGAAGGTCAAAACTAGCGATACTTATGTTTACACCAAAATTCTGCTGGATACCTAGCCACACCGGAATAGAAGGCAACGAAAAGGCAGACCAACTAGCTGCTCTTGGGATGGCATCGAGAAGGAAAATAACACCTAAAGTAAACTGGACAGAATTTGTTTGCGAAAACAAGAGAATAGAAATGGAAAAGTGGAAAGAAAAGTGGAAACAGGATATTCAAACAGCAGGCAGATTTTTTGCTACACATTCGAACACCCTAAAGATAAAACCATGGTACTGGAATTTGAACTTAAGCAGGAGACACGCTACAACAATATGCAGACTGAGAAGCGGGCGCTGCCTAACCAAATCACATCTTCATTTTATAAAACGAGCAGATTCCCCACTATGCTCATGCGGCGAGATAGAAGACATCAAACACATAATCTTAGAATGCCCCAACCACTCAGAAGAACGCAAATGCATGATCAACAGCTTAATTACAAACACAGATCTTCCGTTCAACCTGCAAACAATCCTTAGTAATCCCAACAACTCAATAGTAAAATCCATCGTAGACTTCTTAGGGCCACTTGCACCAATGCTGTTTTAACTTTAAACTTGGATTAAATTGACAGCTGACCAATCAGAACGCAGCATTTTTAACTTAAACTCGGTTTAGCTGAGTTAATCCCGTACCAAAATTTGGTGCAAGTGGCCCTTAGAGAAGATCCATAAAAAACTGAAGAGCCTAGTAGATCTCTGCTAATAATCCAATTTCTGCCTTTAATTTCCGTAGACTTACCGCTTTAGGTCTCAACCCTATTTCAAAATCCATTTTCTAAAACAAAAAGAAAAAAAAAAGGAAAAAAAAAAACACAAAAAAAACGCATTTTAGAGCTCAAAATAATAAAGTAGTTATTTGTTAAATGATCGAGAGAGGTTCGGGAAAATTTTAACCACGTGTATCCGATTTTAAGTGTGTCCTACTAACAAAATATTAGTATTGTCCTGTTCTGTATAAGTGTTTTGAGCTGTGGTACGTATAATTTGTAATTTGAATAAAGGATTGACGAAATAAAAACAGATTTAAAAGAAAATTTCAAATCCGACATGGCGGATAATTCTACCCAAGCCAAACCTATACCAAGTGACGTGGGGCCTAATTCACCCCAAACTATTTAAAAAAATAAAGAAAATTTAATAACCTCGGGGAATAGTAACGATGTTATAAGAAATATTGACCCATCCACTGTGTGGAGGAAAAAAACTAACCTTAAAACTAAATTTGATGAAGCAGACAAAGGCCCCTTCATAATCAATTTTGAAGGGACTGAAAAAACAGGCAATGTGGGCAAATATGCTCACCTGTCTTTAGCTAAATTTCTCTATGATTCTAATATAAATAATTTTAGTAAAATAAAAAACAAAGGCACAAATAGAATAGCAATTGAATTTAAAAATGTTAATACTGCCAATAATTTTCTAGGTAATACAGCGCTGGCTGAGAAGGGATATAAGTCCTATATCCCACCCAACACAATTTCCTGTAAAGCAGTAGTACGAAATGTTGACCCTAACATATCAGTTGACGAAATAATGGATCACATAACATCTGATATTCTAATCATAGACGCGAGGAGATTGACAAAAAGAGTAGCCTCAAGAGAAAGGGATGAATCTGGTAAGCAAACCATCTCCTATATTAAAACGGGATCTATAATGCTGACCTTTTCGGGAACATCGCATCCAAGAGAGGTTAGCATTTATGACCTTCCTGTCAGAATTTCTACTTATATAGCACCTGTGACTCAGTGTTTCTCATGCCTTTTATATGGGCATGTAAAAAAACTATGTAGAGCTAAGCCCAAGTGTCTTACCTGTGGGGAAAAGGTACATGAAGAACACAATTGCGAAATGAAATGTTATCACTGTAAAAGTTCTAGTCATAAGTCAACGGCAAGAGAGTGTCCTGAATATAATCGTCAAAAAGAAATTAAAAGGCTAATGGCCTTTGAAAATATATCTTACTACGAAGCAAATATTAAATGCAAAAAAAGTACAAGTTATA
The DNA here is from genome assembly GCA_958510825.1 of Brachypterus glaber. Taxonomy (NCBI): domain Eukaryota; kingdom Metazoa; phylum Arthropoda; class Insecta; order Coleoptera; family Kateretidae; genus Brachypterus; species Brachypterus glaber. The sequence goes on along the minus strand of OY294050.1, from coordinate 42,628,158 downwards.
TCCCACATCCATCAGATTTTCCTCGGTTGAGATCAAGGATGCAAAATCTGGTGGAAATTAATTAAAGAAGAAGTAATGAAGCGGAGGTGAACCCACCCAGGGCTAAGAGGCTTTTCTCTCAGACTCTGGAGGCACCTAGTGAGAAAAAAACCAAAAAAGTTACCCCACCCAAAATATACAATAAAGAGGCACATAATAGGTGCCTTATATCCCCCAATTCCAGGCCTCCACCTGGAGTAAATTTACATAGACTGGCAGCAACCCTGCTCTCACCAATAAAAGTAAAAGACATTGAAGATGGGATTGAAGATGAGTCCTTTGAGGACACACTTACATCCCATGAGAAATCCCAATCCCAATTTGAAATTTTTGAAAATAAGTTTAGTTATTACGAAAAATTCTGCGAAGAATATAACAAATCAAAACAAGCATTGGCAAAACAAAATGAATTAGATAGCTCGATGGAATTTATTAGTGATAACTAGGTTTAAACTCGTCATGGATCACAGTGAGTTAAAAATACTATTGTGGAACATGAGGAGCTTTAATGCCAATCGTACAAATTTAATACTCCTAATAAAAGAATATAGCCCCCCAGTAATTTGTTTAAATGAGACTTGGTTGCTGCCGGAATATAATACACACATTAGAAGTGATAGACATGATGGTTATGGTGGGGTGGCCACCTTAATTCATAAAAATATAAAGTATCAAAAAATACAGGTATATCCAGATCTAAAAGAAAAAACTTTCAATTACATTGTTATAAAAGTCAATAATATTAACATAGTTAATATTTATGCAACATCCAAAAGTAAATTCACAAGAAATAAATTTGATAGTTTAATAAGCCCACTTACAGGGGATTTGATAGTTTTGGGGGATTTAAATTCTCATCACCAGTCCTGGGGAAGTACCTACCCTAACCCTAATGGGAAAATCCTTTTTGAGTTTATGAATGATAACTATATAGTAGTGGTGAATGATGGCTCCTCGACGAGGATTGTAAGTCTTAGCCGCAACCCAAGCCCAGATTTAACTTTAGTATCAGCACGCTTAGCACCCTTTATAACATGGGAAAAAATATTGGATTGTGGGACCAGTGACCATTATCCAACAATAACTACCCTGGGAAATAATCTCAAAAATATACAGTACAGCTCAAATACAAAACCTAGAAGAAATTTCAATAAAGCCAATTGGGAGGGGTATAATAGTAAGATTAGGTCTGATCTAACTCTAGCTGAGGGTCAGGGCATAAACAGTAGTGAATTAACCAAAATCCTACAGAATGCGGCCGAGACTTTTATTCCAAAAAAAACATCAGGAAAAAACTCTGTTCCTAAAGTGCCTTGGTGGAATCACGAATGTACAATTCTAATTAATAACAGAAAAGAAGCGATTAAAAAACACAATGATTACCCAAACTTGGAAAATTTATTAAACGCCAAAAAAATAATAGCGAAAACCAGAAGAGATTTACAAAAAATAAAAAAAAACAAATTCAAAGATTACTGCAGATCTATCAACAGAGAATCTAATATAGCTTATGTATGGAACGCTATCAACAAATTTTCCAATAATAAGTTAAATTTCAAAAATAAACTCCCTGATCCCACTTTGGCACAGGAAATACTCAATAACTTAACTAAAATAAATATTAACCCGGATTTCACTACAGAGCGGGGGAATGGGATTCCTGAATTCATCACTTTAGAGGATTTACAAGCCGTACTAAGCTCAAAAAGAAAAGACTCAGCCCCGGGACTGGATGAGATTTCATATAGTATGATTAAAAATTTGCCGATAGAGGGTCTGGAAACATTAGTTAGAATATACAATAATTGCATTAATAATCAAAAAATCCCAAACGATTGGCAAGACTATATATTAATTCCCATTTTAAAACCCAACAAACCCTCAAATGAAATTAAAAGTTATAGACCAATAGTGCTATCGCCAGTTTTACTTAGATTATTGGAAAATATACTAAAAATAAAATTAGAATGGCATATAGAAAATCAAAACACATTTTCTTTTTATCAAACGGGTTTCAGGAAAAACATGGGTATAATGGATAACATTGTATTTCTAGCATCGCATGTCCAAAAAGCATTCAGTATAAATCAGACAACACTGGCGGTATTTCTTGACATAAATTCTGCATATGACAATGTAGATCCAACAATTTTGTATAAATACATAATAGATCTGGATATACCTGTGGAAATTGCAAATTTAATATATTTTATAATAACGAATAGGAACATATATGTAAAAGACAAATGGGGGGATTTGCATGGGTCTGGAAAGGCCTCCTATGGCCTGGGACAGGGTTCACCCATGAGCACTATTCTCTTCAACATATATATGCGTACAATATTTAAGGACATTCCTCTTGACATAGTATTACTGGCTTTTGCGGATGACCTATTGCTTTTAATAAGTGGGTATAACATATTTTTAATGGTGCAAAAAATCAATATAGCTCTTAACAAAATAAATTCATGGTTGAAAGATCATAAATTATCGCTAGCAACTAATAAATGTGAAGCAATTTGGTTTACTAAAGGCAAAAGATTTAATATTCCCCCACCAATTTTTATAAACAAGAAAAGAATAATCTATAAACCACAGGTCAGGTACTTGGGGGTCATGTTTGACAGGAACCTAAAATGGAACCCACAGATTGATAATATCAGAGATAGGGCATTAAAAGGCATAAATATTCTTAGAGCCATAAGCAGGGTTTGGTGGGGTGCGGATCCTCAGTCCTTACATTTGGCATATAACGGTTTAGTTAAGTCACACCTAGATTTTGGAAGCTTAGTCATTAATACAGCGGGTAAAACCAGTCTCAAAAAATTGGATACAGTACAATTTCAGGGTCTTAGAATAATTACAGGGTGTATGAGGTCTACCCCCACCAATGTCCTACTGGCTGAATGTGCGGAAATTCCATTAAAATATAGGAGAATGGTTCTAGCAGAAAAATTCGTTACAAAAATAGTGGGTTACCTGGATCATCCCTTTCTTGAGATCTTGGAGTCGATATTTCAGAAAAGTTTAGGGAACAATCGCATAACATATTGGAGAAATAAAAAAATACCAGATTTAATTATTGCATATAGCAGAATAAAAAAATACATGTCAAAGGTTTATCGTAGCAACATTTTGCCGTGCTATGATGTGGAGCTGGAATATCAAACAAAAAAAATAGAAATGTTTAACTTGGGTTTAAAAAAAGGGGAAAATAACAACAAAATCAAATATTTAGAAAAAATTGATAAATTAAAAAAATCATACTCCATAATTTATACTGATGCCTCCATCAGTAATAACTCTACAGGATTTGGAGTTTGGAGTACTGATCTAAACATCAAATATGCGGCTAGACTACCAGACCAGATGCATATATGCACGGCTGAACTGGCTGCGATAAACTGGGCAATCACGGAATGTATTAAAAAAAATAATAGGGGGAACTTGATAGTTTCTGACTCAGCCAGCGCAATACAGAAACTTTGTAATGTTAACATAAAAAGCAAAAAAGATAATATTTGTTTGCAAACAAAAAGACTTTTATTAACAGCCAACAAAGAAAATCATAATATTGGGGTGGCTTGGGTCCCGGGTCACGAAGGTATAGGGGGTAATGAAATGGCGGATGTATTAGCAAATTTGGGGAGAACTTTAAATAAAGTTCAGGGTATTAAAGTAGATTCAACTGAAATTTTTTCAAAATTAAAAAGGGAGGTATATAATGAATGGTACAGAGAATGGAAGGGAATAAAAGATAAGGGCGTGTTTTATAAAAATTTACAAATAAAATTTCCAAAAAAACCATTTTATAAGAGGGTAGAATATATTGATAGGTTTCAGATGTCCACCCTTATGCGAATGAAGACGGGTCACTGTCTTACATATAGACATATGTATAAAATTGGAGTTAGGGACAACCCTATATGTGAATGTGGCATGATGGGGGATTTGAACCATATCTTTTTCGAGTGCCCCCTGAAATTAATTAGGGGCATGGACATCTACAAAGAACTAATCAATATAAAAATAAATTGCCCAATAAATATGGCTAGTATATTACATAATATAGATAAAAGGGTTTATAATTTATTAATCAAATATATTAAATTCCACAGCTTAAAAATATAATCCCAGATTCCTTCTATACAATATTGTAACATATCATATATGTACTTTGAAAGGGAAAAAAAAGGGGGTTTTCTGTTATCTCTGTGACGTCTATCCTTTTTATGTATAACATGTAACTCCGGGCGCATGCATTTCGCGAACGGGAGCTGCACCGAACCTCACCTCATCCCACCTAAATAGCTAACACAACCAACAGTAAACAAAAGTGAAGAAGGAAACAAGAAGAAAAGGTCTTACAGAAGGCTGGAAAATTTTTAAAAGAAAAACGGGAGTGGGCATGGTGCCAAGCCAGACAAGAACCACTCTTGGTGAATTGAGTAACTAAGAGGGATCTGGCTAATTATCTCACTGAGAAAAGGCCATAAAGAAGGAAGAAGAAGAAGAAAGCCAAAAAAGAAAGAAGAAGAAGAAGGCTGTTTACTTTAGGCATATACAGAAGCTTGCATAAGAACATAAAACATAAAAATGCGATGCCGTGATTGGCTTAAAAGATACATGGCGGCGCATCAAGCCAATCACGGCATCGCATAGTTATGTTTTATGTTCTTATGCGATACTGTGAATAGGCACTTTGTTGACAAACGTTTTATTTTTATTTTTTATTGTTTTTGACTGTATTCATTATTTAATTTGATAATTTAATTTCAACTTGGTGATCTGTGGTATAGGTACTTACATAATATTTAGGTGAGTGTACTTCGTTTTAAAAAATAATTTGGGGTTATCTTTATTTTTGTAAAATTTAACCTCATTATTAAAATGAACTAAATATTCTTAGGCTGTACTTGAAACAATGGATAAGTATCCTGCAAATATATTACCTAAATTTTTAAGTATGAAATAAAATGAAAAACCTAATAAATATATGCAATAAATTTGATCTTTTGAAATGTAGTTAATTAGTAGTTTTTGTAACGAGTAAGCAACTTTAGTTCTTATGCATGAGAAATAAGTTTTATCCAATACATACAGATAATAAGACAATTACCAGCTTTATTTTAAATAATAATATTCATTTATTTCCAACAGGACAAGCCCAATTACAGGAAAAATATATAATCTAACATAATATATAAACTAGAAGAATTAAAAATCTACTATATATACTTTATAATACATAACAATATAATATATAAATATATGAGTGAGAGAATCAATTATTGATTCTAATTGAGTTAGGAAGTATTTCCTTTACAATATTTTTAAAAGAAGGCAGTTTCAATGCGTGGATATCAATATTATTTAGGTAAACATTAAAAGTAGATAAACATGCCATTATAGGACAATTTTGATGTGCATTAGTTCTTGAGCGGTTAATAAAGAAAGTTAATAAATTTCTTGTGTTTGAAGGTACTAGAAATGTTATACGTTCAAGCAAAAATGGACAGTCAATTAAAAAATGAACTAATTTGTATAAGAAAACTGTTTGAGCTAGCATTCTTCTCTTAATAGATAAACTCAATAATAACCCCCGCGTGGCTTTTACTTTATTGAGTGGATAATTATTTATTTTACCCACTCAACTGTCACTTGTCAAATTATTTTCTTGTAAATGTCCTTAAAATTTTTAATAAAAATATGAATTCCTAAACTATTTATTGGATAAAACCTTGTATGACACTCATGGGTAAACCGATATTGCCCTCTCGAAAATTAACCTGCCTGGCTGACGCCTCGCAGGTTAATTTTCTCATGGACAATATCTTACTTTACCCACTAGTACCATAAATAACTATTATTGACAACATGAAGTGAAGTCAAAAAATCATTCGAGTGCACTAACGACTTGTCGCAAACGAGTTGCGAACAACATTTTTTGTTCGATCTACAGTCTAGACTTTTTAAAAATGTATATTTTAAAGAATTACCTTTGTTAAATTTTGACATTTCAAAATTTTATAAAGATTAAATGATTTTTGTCAAAATGAGCGCTATGTGTAATCGTTTGTATAAATGAGTGCATAGTTGTCATTTCATTCAAATATGCACTATGTACTCGTGCGATATAAAAATATCGCAACGAGAATATATAGTCAACATGCATTTTTCTTTATTTCGTGTACAATAGGTCGTACAAAACAGCTATTTTCCTACGAGCGTGCGGAAAGATCACTCTTTCCGCACGCATATGGGTGTGGAAAGAAAGCCTTTTCCGCACGCATGAATATTGTTTAGTTTCTTAATTGCGTAGTGTTATTCTTGTTATATTTATTCATAATATTATAAAAATGTTTAAATTTTTTACCTGTTAATTGATTTTCTTATTGAAAAATTATAAAAATAAGATTTATTTCGATTTATTTAATAAAATATATAAGTATATTTTATGTTAACCCTGCTCGTAGAAAAAGTATTGTTCCTAACGCATGCGTAAAGAGGCTTTTCCGCACTCGATTGCTTGCCTGAACGACGCGTAGCGTTAGGAACAATATTTTTCCTACGAGCGGAATTAAAAAATACTTATGCGTGTGGAAAGAATGCCTTTTGCGGAAAGAGATATCTTTCCGCACGCTCATAGGAAAATATTTATTTTATAATAATAGGATCATTTTGACCAAAATTTTCAAAATAATTAAAAATTAATATTTTTTAACAAAATGTAAATCTGTCATTTTTATTTGATTTGAAACATCTTTTTTCTATATATTTTTTCTGTATTTTCATAAATAGAAGTACCTAGCAAGATTAATAACACTGTTCTACAAAAAAAGATTTTTTTTATTTACCGGAGAGCTTTTAGTTGCGGTTATATTTGATGCGCTGATTTCGGAACCTATTTCCTCTTTTCTCGATCAGCTCGTTTTTTTTTTTTGAGGTAGATAAATAGATAGGTAAAATAAATTAGGTCTAATTATGCTTTTTTGATTTGGATTGACTATCTATTAGTGGGGCTCTAAGCAAAAAAAAGCGGATTTAAAATATCTTTATTCGTTTATTTTTAATAGGCTTCTAAATTCGAAAAATTATTTTTTTTTCGCATTTTTTCGATATATTTTGATAAAAATTTTATATAAATACTAAAGATATCACTGTAATTTTTATACAGTGTGGTCCAAAAGTCACCCCCCCCCTTTTAACTTTTGAACGAGTTGAGATATCGACTTCAAATTTAGAACTCTTAAATAAGACAACTTAAACTATCTTTTAGCATATATTTGATATTTTCAGCTCTTAAAATGTGGGCAGGGGGGCATGGGGGTCATTCTCTATTTAAACTAACATTTTTAAATTTTTTAAAAATGTTTTTCAAGGTTTTGATTTTTCAATTTTTTGTGCTAAAACATTCGATTTTTTAAGTTTTTTTTTTTAAATTTTTTATTTATGTCAACTAAAATTAGTTTAAAAGTATAATTAACATTTTTTTATGATGAAATTAGGCATTTTTAAAAAATTATTTGTTTTTTTTTTTAGAAGAATTTTGACATAATAATAATAATAATTAATTTCAACCCCATTTTAAAACCAATTTTTTTTAATTTAAAAATATGGAGTTAAATGGAGAATTTTATAAGCTTTAAAATGATGTATTACACCACCCCCCTTTCCATTTAAAAAAATGAGCCCCCATGCCCCCCTGCCCACATTTTAAGAGGTGAAAGTATTGAATATATGCTAAAAGATAGTTTAAGTTGTCTTATTTAAAAGTTCCAAATTTGAAGTCGATATCTCAACTGGTTCAAAAGTTAAGAGGGGGGGGGTGACTTTTGGACCGCTCTGTATGAATACTAAATGTGCGGTTTATACAAATAAAAACAGTTTGGACTTTTTAGATTTAATCCAGTGACGGAGATTTTACCGGGGGTTATCAAAAAAAAAAACAAAAATTTTGAAATATTTAATTTTTTTTTTAAGAGCAACGCAATAAATTAAATTTATTATGGAAAAAAAAACGAAAAATAAAAAAAACTTTTTCTCCTTGCTTTAAACTATTAAACAAACATTAAATAAACATTAATTAATTCAAAATATTGTTGTTCTGTCTTCAATAACTTCCCCAGGATTCCCACGCGTCCTGGAAGCGTCTATGGTTTGCTTGAGAACTTGTTTTTTCGTCCGGGTAAAATTTATTTAATTGTCACACTTCGTGCAATTAATTAATTTTTTGAAGCACTGTAATAACTTTTCTGGTTGTGGAGATATCACATTATTTCCAAAAATGTGCATTTTTTCGAATATTATTGTTGGCACTGGATCTTGTTCTGTTATGATGTTGAATTGTCATGATCCGCATATTTTATATGGTGTTAAAATGTTTAAAATAATATTGCTTTAATCATAGCGCAAATACATTCTGCCTTCACGAGATTTGCTTCGGCAAAGTCCGGTTTGTTCTACATTAGATTGGACCCTTTTTCGGTGACCCTTGTCGGTATAACTTAAAAGTTGACTCATAGATATAAGTTTATAAACAAATATAATTTATGGTTAAAATGATCGTTTCAAATGCCAGGAATAGTAATTAGCTTGCAAATTGATGAGACTGGAACTCTTTTGTCGGGGTAATTAAATATAGTCGGTGTCTTTAGAAATATTTTGCGCTAAAAGCCTTGTAAAATAAATTTAACTATTGACCTACTTATCAATTTAGAAACCCGATATAAACTGATGAAAAAATTCAGAGATTATTCAGTATTACTTAGAGTGTCTCCATGTCAATTTCAAAAGTGAAAATGTAGTTTCTTTGAGAAATAATTTTGAGAATTATTCTTCAATTAAAAAATAGTTTTTAAAACTTAGAAACATTTTGAGACTTGTAATATCAGACTTAAAAATAATATTGGACACTTATTGGACTGATAGAAATTTTGACGAATATTAATGAACTTTGAAAAATATTCTGTAAACTTATTTAAATGACTTATACGAACTAGTTTTAATATTTACACTAAGAAAACGTGGACAATAAATTGGGCTCTGAAAATGATTGCGAATAGTTGGGATTGCAAACATAGTAGTTTTAATTTAGAAGTATTTAATGGAAAACTAATATATAATGGAAATTAGAATTTAGGGGCTTTGCATAGAAGTAGGACTTAGAAGTAAGGATTGATCTTTCATGTTCTTGAAGAATTTATTCATATTTATTTAATATATTATTCTTAAGTTAAGAAGCACTTGTTTAAATCTGTTTCCAAAGCACCATTTCACTAGAACTTAAGCTTCCGAATAAAGTGATACGTGGTTAAGTATATTCTCCTCTCGGCTATACTTGATCTATACGAAAGAAGATTGTATGGCCAACCTAACTGAGTAAGTTATAATAAAAGTTATAATTAACCACTCGGCTATAACCGAATTATATACCACTTCACAACATTAGTGATTTATTAGAATTTCAACTTCACAACAGAATATTATTATACGGTAGTTTCGAATTTCCCAAAATAGCCAAAAAACGTCCTAGACAAAAAATTACGGACGAACAGACGGACATTTTCAAAGTCTTATTTTTTAATGAAACACATTTGTATCCAAGAGTTTTTTGTCTAGGACTTTTTTTGGCGATTTTGGGAAATTCGAACCTACCGTATAATACTATTCTAGGGCTACGCGATGTGTACACGGTGTATTTGAAATAGGGTCGGAAATTTTAACAGATGGTTTTACATGATAAAAAATGACAAAAAGTTCCTATAAACATATGTCTAAAAATGCGTCATAAGGAAGCTACGCCCCTTTGAAAGTGGCTAAAAAAAAATCGGTTTTTATTTAATAACTCAGGAACCCTTTGAGATATATTAACGAGGTTTTGCACGTGAATTAATCCTAATAAGGCCCATCTTTGTATGTAATTTTCACGTACTTATTTAAACCAGGGGTGTGCGAAACGGGGGGGGGCTTATCAGTTTTTTGTCCCAAACTTTTTTCTGTGTAACTTTTTTGCAATTTTATTTTTGAAATATGATTCCCCAGATCAAAATACATAAAAAAGGTACTCTTGTTGTAATACTGTAGGATTAATCGTTTTCGAGAAAAATTCATTTGAAGGTAAAATTCCACGGTTCGAGGACGAAAAATTAAATACTAAAATGTTGAAAACCAAAATTTTAATGATGCAGGGCGAATGTACATTAAAAACTAAGAAAAAAACCTCATATACAGGTACTTCCAAAAATGAATCCTAATGGAGCTATGGTCTCCTAAATATGCACCATTTTTAAAGGGCTATGGTAGCTTTAAAAGCGTTTTTTCGACCTACATGTATGGAAACTTTTTTTCTTAGCTTTTGATGTAGAATAACATTGCATCATTAAAATTTTGGTTTTCGACAGTTTAGTATTTAATTTTTCGTCCTCGAACAGTGAAATTTCACCTTCAAATTAACTTTTCTAGAAAACGGTTAATCCTACAGTATTACAACAAGAGTACCTTTTTTATGTATTTTGACCTGAGGAATCATATTTTAAAAATAAAATTGCAAAAAAGTTACACAGAAAAATGTTTGGGACAAAAAACTGATAAGGACCCCCCTTTTCGCACACCCCTGGTTTAAATAAGTACGTGAAAATTACATACAAAGATGGGCCTTATTAGGATTAATTCACGTGCAAAACCTCGTTAATATATCTCAAAGGGTTCCTGAGTTATTAAATAAAAACCGATTTTTTTAGCCAATTTCAAAGGGGCGTAGCTCCCCTATGACGCATTTTTAGACATATGTTTATAGGAACTTTTTGTCAAATTTTATCATGTAGAATCACCTGTTAAAATTTCCGACCCTATTTCAGATACACCCTGTATAGTATAATAAGTACCTCATAATATTAAAATTTTGAATTTGTCACTATTAAACATCGTAACAGAACCGGATCTAGGAGCGGATCCACCACCAACAATAATATTCGCAAAAATGCACATTTTTGAAAAAAAAAATGGTTTATCTCCACAACTAGAAAAGGTATAACAGTGCTTCAAAAAATAAATTACTTGCAAGAAGTGTGGCAATTAAATAAAATTTACCCGTATGAAAAAAAATTTCTCAAGCAAACCATAGATCCTTTCAAAGATATGGTAAAAAACATGATCATGGATTTTTCCATACACCTATATTCCTAAAGTTTGGACTAACCTATGTACAGTAAAAGAAACTTGAAGTTTGTGGCTTTAAAATAAAAAATAATCATACAAATCCATTTGTTAGTTTCAGAGATATTTAAGTTTGAACATCATCAATTTTTTAAGTGGCCCGTTTATTTTGCGCCTGAGTGTAGTTAAAAAAAATCCAGTTCCTATACTCTATAGGTATTAGGGTGACCCACGAAAATTTCAAATTGAAAATTTTTGAGGTCTCACCCCTTAAATTTGTTAATTGGGGTAAAAGTATCATCCCTAAATTTTACCAGAATTTTTGAAAAAAATCTAGAGCTCGCTCACAGCCATTTTTTAAAAAGATACGTTTCTTAAGCTTTTTTTATTTTTTTTTAAGGCCCGAGGATTTTTTATTTAAATCTTTTTAAAACGACACGATATAGGGATAGTAAATGGATAACCTCAAAAAAAATCAGAAAGTTTTCTTTCAAAATGGCGGAGCTGTGCCCTTTTAAGTTCGAAAATGCACTAAATTGCTTCATTTTAGTCGTAATGACGGGCACAAAAATTTTTTTTTCATTGTCTTAAAATATTGTGCGTGTAGCCCAATATGTCCCACATAAAAACCACTATATTTTTTTAATTGGGTATCCAGAAAATAATATACATATTTTAAAAATGATAAATTCGGTTTTTAGGCAATTTAGTTGTAATTTTCAAGGTTTTTGCCTTTAGATAAATTCCAAAATATAAATACATAAAATCTGTAGTATTTTTTTATTGGATATACAAGATGTCCAGACCAAAATATTAAAATATTAAAAATCCAATAAAAAAAATACTGCAAATTTTATGTTTGTGTGTATCAGAATTTGTCTAGAGACAAAAAAAACTTAAAAAAATTAAATTAAACTGCTAAAAACCGAATTTATCTTTCAAAAACGCTAAAAATATATATATTCTTCTTTTTTCTGGATACCCCGAATATCCAATAAAAAAAATTATGGTGGTTTTTATGTGGGCTATACGCACAATATTTTAAGACAATGAAAAAATTTTTTGTGTGCCTGCCATTACGACTAAAATGAAGCAATTTAGTGCATTTTCGAACTTAAAAAAGCACAGCTCAGCCATTTTGAAAGAAAACATTCTGATTTTATTGAGGTTATCCATTTACTATCCCTTTATAACGTGCCGTGTTAAAAAAAATTAAATAAAACCCCTTCGGCTAAAGAAAAATATCTTTTTAAAAAATGGCTGTGAGCGACCTTCTAGATTTTTTTCAAAAATTCTGAAAAAATTCAGGGATGATACTCTTACCCTAATGAACAAATTTAAGGGGTGAGACCTCAAAAATTTTCAATGGCGATTTCTCCCATTAGATTAGACAGGGACAAAAGTTCTACCCAAAAAGGATAGAAGACATACATACGCTCCCACTTCCACCCAACCAAACAAATTCTGTATTTGTTCTTTGTTGAACAAATACAATATTTACTTGGCCGGGCGAAAAGTGTAACTATATTATTTTTATTAAATAAATTACTGGCGCCATCTAAATTTTAGTAGAATTATCTTATTCTACAGATTCACATTAGCTATGTTCGTTCGTGCCGCTCAGTGCTACACTTTCCGGCCAACCAAATAAATACTGTATTTGTTGTATGAAAAACAAATACAGTATTTATTTGGTTGGCTGGAGAGTGTAGCACAAACGAGGTAGAGATAGGGTAGACGTCTTTTGTTTCATAATTCTAGTTGTAGAGAGCTCCATTTGAAAATTTCGTGGGTCACCCTAATAGGTATTGTAAAAGAAATAAATAAAAAAATTACAAACAAAAAAGTTATTCAATTTTTAAATTGTAAAGTGACTTATGGGCCACCCTGTATTTTTTTTTATGGTACAGTGACTTATGGTCACCCTGTATAATATATTATTTTAATTTATTTAGGGTTATTTGTGATAAACACTCGGAAATGAAGCAAATAAAAACTTTATTGCATTACATAATCATGCCAACGTTTCACCTAATATTTAGGCTTCTTCAGGGCTGAAAAAAATATAAAACTTTTTGGACATAACTTGACATTATAAACTGATTTTTTGGAGAAAAAAAAATTATATAAACAAAAATAAAAGAAATTAATAAATTAAAAACTTACCTAAATTATTAAATATGCATTAAAACAAACAAATTATACAAAAACATTACATCAACAAACAGAATACTGGACATTGTTCAACAGGAGAATTCTCACTGTAGAACAATTAATTACTGAAATTTTTTAAAAAAGTATGTATCTATAAATTTGGATAAAGTGTTGTTCCAGTGTTTAAAATAATTACATTTTGCTATATTAATTAAATATTTTTGTAAAATTATTTAAATCCACAAATAGAAAATATATCATTTAATATTTTTAATTAAGTTAAAGTAAATACTACTTAAATTGCAGGTGTCAGTTTTATAGTTAATGGAGTTCGGATTCTTTTATATGCACCATTTCAAGAAAACTTCTTTTTTTATTATTACTAACCCTCTCTAATAAAGTTTTATAATTTTTATGTCTTTTAGCCCTGAAGAAGCCTAAATATTAGGTGAAACGTTGGCAGGATTATGTAATGCAATAAAGTTTTTATTTGCTTCATTTCCGTGTGTTTATCACAAATAACCTTAAATAAATTTCAAGAAGCATCCTGTAGGAAATATTATTATTTTAATTGTTCCAGCCTTTGAACATAAAAAAAAGAGTTAATGGACCCACCAAGTACAAATAATAGAGTCAGTATCAGAGATCCTAATTTTCCGAGTATGCAAATCAATAAACAATTAAGTGAAGTTAACAACCAACATTGCGGGAATTTTGATGAAAGTATCAAGATAGAGATAGAGGAAAATGAAGTATATTCCGCAAACGAGGTAAAACTATTTGTGGATAATATAAAACAGGAACATTCAGCGGCAGAAAACCCATTTTACAGCGATTTAATCGCAAACTTTCCTCCATTAACGCCCCCTGTAAGGATTAAGGTTGAAGTGGAAGAAAACGAAGCGAATTCCGAAAACGAAACAAAAATATTGATGGATTATATGAATCATAATGTAAGTGAAAAATCTCAAATATCTGAATCGCTTCCTTGTTTGGCAAAAGAAAAACCATCATCCAATGATTTAACCATACATTTACCTCCATTAATACCCATTGCAAGTCCTAAAATTAAAATAGAAGATAATGAACTGCATTCTGAAAACAAAACAAAATCATATGTCGATCAGATTATACAGAATATTGGTAAACGATCAAAAATGTGTGCAGCTGTAGAAAAACCACATTCCAAAGAATTACCACTAAATTTACCACCATTAATTCCCCTTGTTAATACTAAGATTGAAATAGAAACAAATGAACTGTATTCAGAAAACGAGACGAAATTATATTTGGACCAGATTAAGCAAGACATTGTCTTAAAAGCACAAATATGTGACTTGTCTTCTTGTTCAGCTGTAGAAAAACCATTTTCCAAAGAATTAACCTCAAATATACCTCCATTAATACCACTTCCAAAATTTTCGTGTGCTCTTTGCCAAAAAACATTTTACAATAAAGGACATCTGAATATTCATTATGAAACCCATACTAGGAAAAAAGTTTCATACGATGTTTGTCAAAAGACATTTTCTAGAAGAAGTTCGCTAACAGGGCACGTTAGCTCGCACAGTGGTGTTAAAAAATATTCCTGTAATATGTGTGAAGAAACATTTACACAACTAACAAGTCTAAAGGATCATCTTACATCACACACTGGCGAAAAACCACACTCCTGTTATATTTGTCACGAACCATTTTCTACTAAATATTATCTAAATATTCATTATAAAACCCATTCTAGGAAAAAAGTTTCATGCGATGTTTGTCAAATGACATTTTCTAGAAAAAGTTCGCTAGCTCGACACGTTAGCTCGCACAGTGGTGAAAAAAAATATTCCTGTAATATGTGTGAAAAAAAATTTACACAACTAACAAGTCTAAAGTATCATCTTACATCCCACACTGGCGAAAAACCATATTCTTGTTATATTTGTCACATACCATTTTCTAATCAATATTTTCTAAATAAGCACATTAGGAATCATATTGAAAATAAAAAAGATAAAAAGCCTAGCTCGTTTCCTTGTGATGTTTGTCAAAAATCATTTGAAAGAAAATCGGTTTTAAGTTACCACTATAAAATACACATACACACTGGTGAAAAACTGTTTTCTTGTAATGTTTGTCAAAAATCGTTTCACAGAAAATCGACTCTAAACCACCACACTAGATTACACACTGGAGAAAAATCGTTTTCTTGTAATGTTTGTACGCAGTCATTTTATAAAAAAAATGATTTATATAGGCATACATGCACTATGAGCCACTTGGCAAATATCCAAGGGAACAAAACTACAGAGACGGTTTCAGAAGGGGACTCAGAAATGGTTTTCATAAAGGATACAATATAAACTGCATAGGTAATTTGAACTACAGAGGATGTAATAGGAATTACTGAGTAGGTAATATGAACTACAGAGGACAACGTAACCTGAAAGTCTTACAGAAGACCAGGCCAAAAGTATGGTAACAACCAGGCGAACCATCTGCAGAAATTAACAAGAGAGCAGCGAGCTGGCCAATTGACAAAGGCAAAGGCCAAAAATAAAGAGAGGAAGAAGAAGAACGTAACCTGAAAACAAGCCGTGAAGATAGGAGCGATTATTTCACACTATATATTCCAAGCTATGCGCATGCCTGAGAAATATATGTTCAGTTGCTTTTCATCCGTGAAACGAGTAAGATGTGCTTTCGGCAGGAATTAGTAATACGTTAAACGCGTTTAATTTTCTAGCATCAAGTCTTTTAGTATTAGTTATTTATTTATTTATTTGCTATCTTAGATATGCCCCAGAATCGATTTTATATATTTTATAGTGATTGTATGGAAGATGTGCAGTAAAATGACGAACATGTGATTATATTGGAGTAAGAAGGGAATTTTATGTTTTTTAATCATTTATAATGCTGATAAATTTTGATTTGGAAGCAACTAACACGTGAAGAAGTTTTTATACGTACAAATTTTTTTATATGCTAGCGCATGCGCAAATATAATTACAAATTAAAAAAAACTGCCTTGGCAACAGCTAACACAACCAACAGTAAACACGAAAAGGAAAGAAGGAAAAGAAAAAGAAAAGGTCTTACAGAAGACTGGAAATTTTATATATTTAAAACAGGAGTGGGCATGGCGAAAAGCCAGACAAGAACCACTCTTGGTGAATTGAGTAACTAAGAGGGATCTGGCTAATTATCTCACTGAGAAAAGGCCAAAATAAAGGAAGAAGAAGAAGAAGAAGAAGAAATATATGTTGTATATTTTTATAGGTTATTTTTCTATTAGGCAGTTGTAGGTCCACAAAAATGAACTTGTTAAAATACTCAAGAATTTCTGTTTGATTTTGTTAATGGGGGCGTTGGTTTACGTTAACAATGATTTGGTTTTGTAGTTTGCTGGCTTGGTGTTTTTTTTTTTAATGGGAGGCGTTGGTTCACGTTAACAATGGTTTGGTTTGGTAGTTTGCTGGTTTGGTGTTTTTTTTTTAATGTGAGGCGTTGGTTTACGTTAATAAGGGTTTGGTTTGGTAGTTTGCTGGTTTGGTGTTTTTTTTTTAATGGGAGGCATTTTTCAGATACGATATTTCAGAATTTAGAAGACGATATATTTTATATTTCTCAGTCATGCGCATAGCTTGGAATATATAGTGTGAAATAATCGCTCCTGTGAAGATATGTTATGCTACGCATTCCCAGTGGATACTACAAAAAGAATTTAAAAAATTAAAAATTAAAAAAATATATACAGTGTGTCTACGTAAGCTGGCGGCATATGGAAAACTATTTTATTATTCATTTTAGGAAAAAAAGTAATTCTTCATAAAAAGTTGTGCATGGTCTAAAACCTAAAATGCAACTATCAAAAAATATATGATTTTTTGCTTATTTTTGACAATATCGAAAATTTTATTAAAGATGTTTAGAATTAAAAAAACTTTCAAATCGATACCCCCAAGCAACAAAGTCGTATATTGTCATTTTTCACGACAGCTAAATTTCTAAAATATTTTTTTTTGTTATTTAAGGGTGGGTAAATGATTGAAGTGGAAAAGGAAGTCATTTGAAAGCTTATAAAATTCTCTATTTAACTGTTTAAGTATTTATTGTTTATTTACTGTTTGTTTCTGATAATATTCAAGTTTAGAATTTCTTACTTTAGTGATTTTAAGTAAACTTTTGCTTAAAGTGGACTGTGGAGAAACCTGAGTTGTACCACCATGTCTGTCTTTTTTTAAGGCGTTTACCTATGAGTATAACTCAAAATGGGTCTAACTTGAGTTACATCCTTGTTGCTTGGGAGTGTCGAAATAATCAACATTGTTTATTTACATTAAAAAACGTTGTTTTTTTTGCATATCCTTTTTGTACTGCTATCAAAACAATCTGCC